>JAJOOO010024786.1:0-17783 GCA_029582685.1 Solanum piurae
CAGTGACGAAAAGTTGCGGAGAGACAATAATATTAAACAGATATGAAAAAAGGCATATGCTTTGGGTAAGATATTTCTTCTTTGATTTTTTTTTTTTTATTCTTTTCCCTCAAACAAAGGAGTTTCTTCCGAATTTTGCTAAAACAATGGGTATCAACGTAGTCCATTGAATTATTAGTTTTGATGTTAAATTCAATATTTAGGCACAATTAACACCTATTCATACTACTATTTGGCAGTTATAAATAGAGGGGTTTCCTCACACTTGTAAACTACAATTTCTTTAAGTTCTCTACTCTTCTTTGCAAAAATTGATAAGTTCGAAATTCAACGAAATTCGAGGTACCTCATAAGAAAGAGTTGGTGAAAAAATTGTAGCAAATCATTCATCAATTCACACTCGTATTTTTTCTTACCATTTTCATGAGTTAACAGTGACGAAAAGTTGCGGAGAGACAATAATATTAAACAGATATGAAAAAAGGCATATGCTTTGGGTAAGATATTTCTTCTTTGATTTTTTTTTTTTTATTCTTTTCCCTCAAACAAAGGAGTTTCTTCCGAATTTTGCTAAAACAATGGGTATCAACGTAGTCCATTGAATTATTAGTTTTGATGTTAAATTCAATATTTAGGCACAATTAACACCTATTCATACTACTATTTGGCAGTTATAAATAGAGGGGTTTCCTCACACTTGTAAACTACAATTTCTTTAAGTTCTCTACTCTTCTTTGCAAAAATTGATAAGTTCGAAATTCAACGAAATTCGAGGTACCTCATAAGAAAGAGTTGGTGAAAAAATTGTAGCAAATCATTCATCAATTCACACTCGTATTTTTTCTTACCATTTTCATGAGTTAATAGTGACGAAAAGTTGTGGGAGAGACAATAATATTAAACAGTTATGAAACAAGGCATATAATTTGGGTAAGATATTTTTTCTTTGTTTTTTTTATTTTTTATTCTTTTCCCTCAAACAAAGGAGTTTCTTCCTAAATTTGCTAAAACAATGGGTATCAACGTAGTCCATTGAATTATTACTTTTGATGTTAAATTCACTATTTCAAAAATAGATTTTAACTTTTACTTATAATATGATAACATAGCCATGGTAATAATTATTTTTAATAGACATGTATGTAAAAATGAACGGAGAAAGTAAAGTGTTGGTGGCAAGAGATTTAAATCAAATGGAACACTAGAGTCAATATAGCATGAACATATATTTCCGTCTTCCTTCTTCATTGACTATGTATTGTTCCATATAATTTTTCTTTTTGTCAAAAGATTCACTTCGTACTAGATATATAAAAATAGATAAGAAAATAGTGATTGATCATAAAATGATCTTAAATCAAATTAATGATTCTATAAATAATACTTTAAATTTTATTATTGAAAAATTTAAATATTTTATATCATGATACAACTTCTATAAGATATATACTAGATACTTTCATTCGAAAACAACTATATGATATGTATGCGGCAGAAAAAATGAGAAGACTGTAATAAGGAAATATTTTTCACCATAGGTGATGTTATTCATATATTAAAAATAAATTCTTCTACTAAAGTATATATAACCATTTCATGATAACAACCAAGTACACTTTTTTTGGTAAAATTACCTCTCTATGATAGCCTTACTCAAATATTAATTGAGGAATAATATTTTGTAAAAGATATTTTACATATAAAAATTATGATAATCCTTATTAGTGTCATGCACATACTAAATTTCAAGTATGAATATTTAAGACAAAATTTGTACTTAAATGGTGTACATCATTTATGTTCATAACCTCAAGAGAAAAGGCTATTGGTGACATTTTTTTAATGGATATGTTTTTCTATTTTGTTGGTTAGATTTGTTTACAAAAATAGAGTGAATTAAGAAATAATATTATTAAAGAAATGTCACTTTCTCCCAATTTAAACTTTAAATGTATTTTGAAATGTTTTAATGATATCTGGTCATTTTGATCTCAAAATACAAGTAACTCTATGACAATTATTTTATTTAGAAAAAGAAACGACGATGTTTTTAGAGTCGCCACTTAATTTTTAAAGTAAAATTAAGAAAACTATTTTTTCAAAAGATTAAAACAGTAAATCTAATGAAAATATTTAAAGGAGGTTCGGGATTCACATTAACATTTCGGGAAGGTGTTGAAAGCACCTGAAATGTCCGCTAACACGCGGTTATCCGGTAATTAACTATTTGGCTAAATATAGACATGCTTGATTAAGTTGGGAAAATAAACAATTTTGAAACTCAAGATCATTTTAGAGGGAAAGGAAAATAGTATAAGGGATGTTATTTAAGTAAAATATTTCAAAGTAACTTAAGTAATAAAATAAGTAAAATCATTTAATCTTTAGAAAATCTCAAAATGACTATCTCTTGGAAAAATCGAATTAGGAATACTTTAGAATTGACTACAAATAAATAATTAAACAAATCTGAAACAGATAAAATAAAGAGAGAGAGAGTTTTGGGCCCAAGTTTGATTTTCTGTCCGCCTGAACCAGTACTTGAGCCTGATTTTTGCTTTTTGGGCCCAACACTTGGTACCTATCATAAACTAACACAATAATAATCAACATAAATGGGCTTTTGGCCCAATAATTACAAAAATACAAAAACTGAAAATTTAAGGCTCTTTTAACCCATTTTCAATGCAATATACAGCGTATACGATTGATGTATATCATTGTATATCGTGTGTATCCAGTCTCTTTTTTCGGCTTCAAGACCTGTACGTCAACTCCAAGGACTTGTTCTGCAATTTCGATGATCCAATTGACTCGAAAAGGAGAGAGTTGGGGCCCTTGGTCCAATAGGGAGATGCGAGGAAGAAAAGATTTGAGTCCAATTTGGACTCCAGACAGATTTCATGCAATGAAAACAAGAAATAAAAATTAGTACCTGCTAATAATATTTTAAAGATGAGTAACCAATTACAAAATAACAAACTTTAACACCTCAAGCAGAAGAAACTAAAACAAATGGCAGATTCAAAAAAAAAAGTAGGAGAAAACAAATTTTTTGGAGATCGCATAGATTAATTGTGTGAACAACATATAACATACTTTTCAAAGCATTGAGAATGAACAAGAAATTTCGATTGCATTAACGGAGTGCTAAATCTGGAAATTACTCTAAGGCGCAGTGAACTTGAAATCAACATGAGTGGGCAGTAAACTGGAGTTTCAAACAAATAACACGAGCAAAGAAACAAAAGAGAATGTTAACAGAACATGTAGATATCAACACGACGGTTCTTTGAAGAAAACTTGATCCTTTTCCAAATCATTCACATCATGGCAGAGAAGAAGGAAGTCAAAACAAAATTTCTATATATACAAAAATAGGATAAATACTCTAGCATATAAACGATTAGATTCATACTTTATTTATTTTTATTTTTTTGACAAAAATTAGATTCACACTTAATTTCCAGCATTCAGAGTTTGACAGTAAACACAATAATAACCTAAAATGAGGACATAATTCACAATCTTGAATTTTGAAACACGGATTAGCATCTAAGGGTGGATTTAAGGCAAGCAAGCAAAATTTTCGATATTAATAATCCTATCAAGAAAATAGCTTAAGGAGGAGAGGGTATGCAGAGATCATGACTTTAAACAAACAACAAATGCAGGACGAGATACATATGAGTAATTTCAGAGCACAACTATACAACTAAACACAAAAATTGGACCTAAAACAAAATAGTGAGCAAGTAGGTAAACAATACTTAGACTAACGTGAAATTCGAAACAGTCCTGAACTTGCTTAACTATAAACTAATAACTCAAGAATATTAACTATTAATTAACTAAACTAATTTAATAAAATATTTACTAAAAGAATAAAATCTTTTTTTAGACGATTTTTGAATATTCATAAAATATATTAATTATATACATAATTATTTAAAACATATATATTATTTAAAAATTATAAAAAGTGACAAAAACTATTAAAAATAACTTGCAAACTATTTTTGAAATTTTATAAAACTAATTATTTTAAATCGTTTGAAATTGAAGAAGCTCGATGATTAATCTATATCGTGGAGGTCCAAAATTGGGTGTCAACAACAATATATATTAATAATTTAAAAACACTTGTCCTATGTTCGTTCAATTATAATTATTTACTAAAAAGCTTTAATTTAGTAATAATATTAATTATATTTTACAACATCATATATTATATATACGATACGCACGAGCCGAAAAACTAGTATTACTTTATCATGTCTTGCCTAGACTAAAAAATTACCCAAAGCTCATAAAGCACGAATCTATAATCAAGTTCATAATCTTGAGGTCAATTAATATGACAAGTTTTCTATTTCCTAAATTTCAAGCCTAGGATTAATTCTCAACTCCTCTAATATCATAAATCTAATTGTATTTATATAATACAACACACTTAATATTAGTCACTTATCTCAATATATTAAAACTTAATTTATAATATGATAATAAAATAATAATATTTAAAATTAAATCTACTGGTTACGAAACCAGTGACAACAATCATCAACCCAAATTTCATCATATCACCAGCCAATCATTAACCATTACCAAATTATTGTTTCCCTTACTTTCTATCCAAAAACCCACTTAGCCAGTGAATTTTATTCACACTCTACTCCTTCTGCGCTTCATAATTTCCTTCCGTACTAAAAATGAACTAATTAAATTTTAAGCATATTCATAAGAACTAATTAAGAAGAATTCGAGTAAACCTCACCTGAAGTCATCCTTCCAATTTTTCTTTACGATCGTGTGGTCATTTTATGTTCTTTTTTTCTACAGATTATTTACTACCCTAATTACTATACATGATTAATCATGGGAGTGATAGAAGTGGCCTACTACTAATTTTAATAAAATATTTTTATTAACCATCAATTAAATCAATTGTTAAAATTACTTCATTAATTATATAACTATAATTAACGAAGAGTCCAAAATACCCATTTAAAATCTACCGAAAAAGCCTTTTATGGAATAAGAAGCTCTAATACCCAAAAAACTTAACGGGTCGTTACAAACAATAATTTTGACTTTGCCATAAATCATATTACACAATAAAAACACATGATATATTTTATATATAGGAAGTTTATACCATGAGTATCTTACAAATCAAATTTTATGTGTAATTTTATTATTAATACTAATTTTACATGAAAATAAAAGGTAATATTAAAATAAATAGTATTAATATTGATTGTAGTAAAGATAAAATATTTGGTTAGAATATTTTAAATACATATATAGAGAGAGGAACATTTGGTATTCTTTTTATGATATTTTATTTAAGGATAAAAAAAAATCTTAATTTAAGCTAAATTGATAATTTGCTATAGCAATAAATTAGGGATTATATTTGTTTTAATTCTTTAAAAATGTTATATACGTAATAAAAACTTTCATATTTGTAATATTTAAAAAGTACTATCATTTATATAATTAAGAATTGTCTTTCTAAATCTTAAGAATTGTCTTTCCAAATAATTTTCTAATAAATGAATTTACTTATATGAGGCTAATTTGTGTGCTTTTGCCCAAATATTTTCGTTATAATTTTCAAAAAAAAAAAATATATAGGTTACTTTCCTTTTTCTTTCTCTTTCCTTACTTCTCCAAAGTTCACCATTTGTCAAAGGCGCTTAAAATAAAAGTAACACCCTCAAAAAAGTCAACTTAAGCTCGTATAAATACTTGTCGTTTTAAAATATTCATCATATTCTTTTATTTATATATATATATTTTTTAAATAATTAGGAGAGGTGTTTGAACATTTGATCCTATTTGTGTTTAAAATATATTTTTTTCGTTGAATATTTCTTTATTTTTATTCCATAATTGAAGTATTATCCATGAACAACTACTACTAGAAATAAAAATAAAATAAATTATCTTGAACTTTTAAAATGACATTACTTTGAGGTAAATATTTTTAGCAAGAACAATAAATATTTTGACAAAGGAGGAAAATATATTTTTATTTTTATATAGAAGCAAAACATTCAATGAATCAAACCAAAATGTTGCTTCGGCATTAGTAGCTTAGGTTAAGGTTTAGCAATATTTCAAGCGATTAAACATTACTCAAAGTTTCAATAAAATACAAAAAAAATAAACAAAATCAAATGAATTATAAGTAATTGCACATGGTATATATCAACCTTCTTTAGATATAATAAGCCTTTCAAACATATATAAACTTGAGTATAAAAGAGAGAAAAGACTTATCTTTTTGCTTAAATATGACAAAAGGGAGGCCTACAACAAAGAGAAAAAACAATACAATAAAGCTATTCTTCATTAGAGTCCTCTTTAAGGTAAATTTATATCATTAATATGTTATTAGAATGAAATTTGTTATTGCGTTAAAAATTTGCCATTGGGATGAGGCACATAAATTTATATCCACTATTGATTTGACACATAATATTACTATATTACCCTTTGAATATATTAAAAGGATAAGACACAAGTATCTCCTAGACTATGACTAAAATCCCAGAGACACACATTAATTAAACTAAAGTCCTATTACCCCTCCTCCCCCCCCCCCGAACCCATATTTTTTTTGTAATCTCCTTTTTGGATTACGTGGCATCCAAACATTTCCCGCGCGCCTCAGCTACGTGGAGTCACAGAGTCTGTCACATAAGTCAAAAGATGTACAAAATTACAAAAAAAAAATGAGTTCGGGGGTAATAGAACCTTAGTTTAGTTAAGGCGTGTCTCTGAGATTTCAGTCATAGTCTAGGGGTACTTATGTCTTTTTCCTATATTAAATTTAATGTTTTGGAGAATGTATTAGATATTGAATAGTATTTAATAGAATGATAAAATAGACACAAAATGATAAATTATCTCTTGATTTTTTAAACTGGACAAATATTGTTGAACAACTATGTTTAGTAAAATGGACAAGCAAAAATGGAAAGAGGAGTATAATTAAAACAATGTCTTCACTCTCCAATTACTTTCAATATAATCACAACTTATTGCTATCTTATATGTGGAAGTATCCCGTTTCTTTCTTGTAGTCCAAGTTACTTATAAAGATTTTTTCAAGCTAAGTGATCACTTTATAAAATAAAATAAAAATGTCTAGTTCCAAGTGACTTTATTGCATTCTGAAGTTAATGCTGGATAATCTCCAAGTTTTTAAGTCAAAAGGGATATATGTGGTAGAGACCATTATTATGTAGCTTTTAGATTTGTTGAATCTCAAACCATATATTTTGATTTAGAAGAAATATTGATTAATATTTTTTCATTTATTTTACTTGTTAACTGTTAGCACTTTAAACTCCTCTGAATAAGTATTTATTTTATTAATTTTTTCTTATCAATAATAGTTATTCTTAATTACCACTCTCACGTTTGATTCTCTAAAAGGTTATTTAATATATAATTATGGTAAAACTGGGGGGGAAATAGTTGTTTCTATTGATTTGTTAATATAAAATAAAAAGGAAAACATATCTCCAATACTTTAGAAATGTAAAAATGAACAGAAAAAGCAATAATAAAATGTTACGGAATTGATACTGCATTCGTCTCAATACATGTAGCATATATTGTTTGGGCATGTAATTTAAGAATAAGCAATATTTCACTACTAAATAATCTGTTAAAACTGATCTAAAAAATGATCTCATGATCGGTTTTATTGAAAAGCCTACCTTATAAATTGTATGTCTAAAAAAGATTGTTTGCTTTTTCTCATGAGGTCGCAAAAAACCGACCTCATGAGGTCAATTTTGTTTCTTTGATAATTTATTTTATTTTTAATCTCAAGAGGCCGGTTTTTAGAAATACACGCAACAAAATTTGCCACATGTGATAAAATACATTTCATTTGTACTCTTCGAATTTATTTTTTTGACCTAAAAAAAATCGACCTCATGAGGCTGCTATTTTAAAAATATTATTTTATTTCAATTAACAATAGCGACCTCATGGAGTCACAATTGCAATTTTATTTTTTAAATTATTCTAAAAGATCAATTATGAGGTGATCACAATTGTAACTTTTTATTATTTAATCATTTTAAAAGATCAAAATTATCAGTCTCAATAAGCAGCAGTGAATTAAGAATTGACGGTTTCCTCCACAATATCCTCTTCTCTATCAAAATTAATTCACCAATTATATTTAATTTAAATCTAAAATAATATACATGAATATCACTCTTAATCAGTTTTCTGCTCCAAAGATTCAAAATGCTAATCATAAACTAGGGAGTTTTTTTTCTACGTATTTTAAATTAAATACTCCATCTGTCTCTAATTATTTGTCCACTTTTAAATTGGCACACCTATTAAGAAAACAATGATTGACATAGTGAGTTTACCATTTCACCTCAATTAATTATGAAGTGAATGAATTAAAAACTTAAGATTTCAAAAAATTCTATCTTTTTCAAAGCAATTAATTGAGGGTATAATATGTAAATAAAATTGTTCTTTCTTGATTTGTTAAAATTAACAAGTAACTAGAGACAACTAAAAAAAATGGACAAGTAATTAGGGACCGAGGAAATATACAAAATGTGCTAAATAGGGAAAGATTTGAAAACATAAGCTAATTTTGGTCATAAACTTGGCCAAATAATATAGAGTGTTAGGTGATAAATGGGGGTTGAATTGAATGTAAGTTGACCATAATGGATCTTGTTAATAAATGGGTGGTTAATGGTTTATTGACCCTCCAAAAGTTAGTTTGACTGAATGGGGTTAGGCTCAAATGAGTTAAAATATGGGTCATAACTTAACTTGCTTAACTCTTAAGTTTGAATTGCTTTATTTATTTTTTAAACATTTTTAGTACCTTATAAATATTCTTTGTACCTTATCAAACAAACAAACAAAAAATTCATAAATCAATTTGAGTTAGATATCAGACCAGTGTGTAAAACCCCTAGCACACACCATAAGTTTGAGGATCATGTGTATATTTCTCTTGTTTAGGCTTTGAATAAGGAGAATCTGTACTCATCAATCCTTTCCTATATATATATGCTTGACTAATAACTCTTTTTTACTCAACAAGCATTATATATATGTTTGTTGTCCAAAGAGATCATCAAAAAAATATTATCAAAATATGGATTCATCAAGCAAATTGTTCCAAATTTCTAGAGAGTTATCAGTGGGACATTCTTCAAGAATTTATTATTATAGAAGAGGTGAAGGCGTTCCATTTGAATGGGAAAAGCAGCCTGGAACCCCTAAAATTAATCCAACAAAAGAAGATGTCAATATACCACTTAGCCCTCCACCTTCATTTCAAAGCATAGGGTTTACTAAACCTTGTTTTGATGATCATGATGAATCAAAACATTTCAAGGTTTGGCTTACAAACAAGATGAAGAAATTGCATTCATCAAAAAGATTTGTGAAATCGCGCGATGGAGACGATTCGTTTAACAACTCTAGTTCATCTTCATTTGATTCAAACACTAAAGAGAGGGATAAATCTTCAAGGGATTTAATGGAGGATTCATATTGTTGCAATCTCACATCAAAGGTTGGTAAATGTTCTATTTATTTTTTTCATTTGTCATTTTGTGTTACTCGCTCTGTTTCAAATTATTTATTTTTGATTTGACATGAAGTTTACGGGAAAAAAAATTATTTTGATTTGACATAGAGTGTAAGAAAAATAATAATTAAGTCTTGAGGTTTTAAACTAAATATATGTAAAATATACTAAAATGTTGTTATGATCTAGTGAAAAGTTTAAATTAAAAATTACTACATGAAAGAAAAAGATAAGAAAAAAATTCAGAACAATTTGAAAAGGAATAAAAGATTTAGCATTTATTTTTATTTTATTGAATATATCCTTCCAAGTTTAATTTTCATACACTTTTACACTTAAATATATGTTATATTTATTTATTATAAATATCATGTCCTCTAAATGATAATATCAGGTAATCTTTCCATGAAAGGTGGGATTTTTAGTAACTTGACAAATATGGCAAATTACATGCAACAAAATATGGCAAATTACATGTAAATTAGCACTAACAGTTGGACTAAATACGTTTGTTTTGCTTTTACTTTTGTGTGTTCTTTAACAAATCGATTTGGTTTTGAAAGAATAGATTCTGAGAGATTCTTTTTACTTCCATCTTGAGAAAACAAATTCTCTCAAGAACAAAGCCAAAAAAGAAAAAGAAAAATCTTGGTAATCTTCTCAATTTTTTTCGATAAATTAACCTAAATAATCGTCCATCAAAATAATTGTCAGTAAATGCATATATTTTTTTATTTATGACTGAACTTATATGACTCACTTTCCTTTTTGGTCAGTCCCAAAAACATGATACATTTTTATATTAAGTAACACTTTAACTTTAAAATACGCATTTTACTCTTAATGAAATGATTTATAGTCACAGGATAAAGAGGAGGGCTATAGAAAAATGCACAAGAGAGAAGAAATTGGTGAAAGATTATTTGTTGAGAGAATAGTTTCAAGAATGTCATCAGTAGACCAATCTTACTATAGAAGCACAGTAGAAGGAATTCCCTTCAAATGGGAAATGCAGCCAGGTACTCCTATGGCTATACATACACCACAAAATGAAGTCATTCCACCACCTAGCCCTCCACCAATGATACAAAGTTTAGCATTCCCTGAACCTTGTATTCCTCATCATGATCAACACAATACACCTTCTAATACTTGGGAGAAAATCAAGAGAATGATCAAAAGTAGTCATCAAGCAGGGCACTGCGATTCAGTTCTATCTTCTTCTATCTTGAAAAAGAAAGTGCTACCCTTGTCTAAACTTACAAAAGACGTCTTGGGGAGGAAATTTTGTTTCAATCCTTGGAAGATTAAAGCAAATCTTGCGTCTTCAAGACGCATATGAATTACATTATATATATAAGCGAACAGCAGTATGAATGAGACAGGAATATGATGAAAGGTTATATCTTTAATACATGTAAGTTGAATATGAGTATTGTTTCATCGATGTTTATTATCTACTTCTTGTGGAATTTGGCGATCTCCTTCATTGTGCTTATCATTGTATATAGATATTCGTGGATGTACATGATATACTCAGAGGCGGAGCTAGGTGGGGGTTCATGGGTTCGGATGAACCCGCTAGCTTTTTCGTAGACCCTATATTTGTATTAGAAAATTAAAAAAAAAATTATGTATATTAACTTGTGAACCCCCAAACAAATTGATTTAGAACCCCCAAACTTCTAATTTTGACGTTGCTTCTGTCATATAGAGGAGATATACAAATATACATGAGATATACATGAATATTTAGTAGGGGATACATCATGCTTCTTCGATGCTCCAACTTAATATTTCGACTAGCAATTCTTCATATCAACCTCGAATGAGCTTATAGTTTTATATAAGCTTTACACAAGTGTTATGAACAATAAACACACACTTTGAATTACAATACATTTCAGATTTTGGTTTTTAAATCTGAGAACTTTCGGCTCAATAATAATATATGGTTTCAAGATCCTTCCAGATTCAGTGATTTTATTGAATTTCTGATAATGTTTTAGTGATCGAAGGTGGTGATTGTGTTAATATGATGGTACTACTACATAGTGGAGAAATAATACTTGAGAGATTTAATAATTTAGAAGAAAATGCATAATGTATTATGTCTTCTACGCATGATGAGACAAGCAGAAAATTAATAGAAGTGATAATCTGCTAGGTAGATGCATGTCAGCATAAATATTACATCATCTATTACAATTTATGTGACAATTTCAAACATGATGAAATCTAAAAAATAAATTATGACTTTTGAAATTCATGATTTTAAACACATTTTAATATGCATTTTAAATCAAAATAACTAGTATATTAATTTGCATGAGTTAGTAATGAAAGTGAGCATTATTTTTTGGTGCAAACTCATGTAACCACTATAAATGTTTCACATTAATTACCCCCACTACATATTCTACAATATTATTATCCCACTAATTTGTTATATAATCTATAGAAAAAATTTACACCTATAAATAGTAGTGTTTCTTCCTTTGTGTTTGAGCTAATTAAAAATATTATATTAAGTATGAGAATTATGAGATGTGGGTGAAACATATTGTAGTAGTGTGTAGTGAGGTTAGGGTATAGTGAAAAAAGAATTGAGAGAAAGGAAAATATTTCAAGTCTCCAACTTATTAATTTTATGTTGAAGGGATGTGTTCTTTTGGTGGAGCTTTGGATTTTTCAACTAGTTTGGAGTTGTTTGAGTTGTACGGCATTGTTGGTTATTGTATCTTAGAGGGGTCAAGTCAAGGGTTATATTGTTAGATCAGTGAATATTATACAATAGTCGATTTGAATCTCCTTAAAAAAAGCAAATTATTCGCGTCTCAACCTGAATATTTATTTATTAATTTTTGCTTACTTTATTTTCAATTATAATTTACGATATATATCCAACACATCTTAATCTTGTGTGGTCATAAAAACTTTTTAAACTTGTTAACTTATATCATGACTCAAATTTGACACTTATGCCATGATAAGACACTGTTACTACCTCTACTAGACGAACTCTCTAAACTTAGTCCATGAAACGACACCATTACTATCTCTTGTATGAGACTCTACAAGACGTGCTCAATTCTTATTGGGACTCTACAAGAAGAGTACAATTTTCGTCAGAGTTCTTGGAGTTAATCTACCCTAAACCCTAGATTATACCTATATAAAAGGTAATATATTTCTTGAAGAGGCATCTCAAATATCACATAACTCTTGGATATTCATAAAGAGATCGAAATCTCGAATATCTCATAAACTCCAAACATTCCAAGTCCACGGCCTCAAGCCCTAAACAATTTAATCAATAAAGTGATAAACTCAAAAATGACTAAAAAGGGCGCACAAAACACCAAAGCAATCAACCTGCATAAAATCTAAGTTTCACGCCACCTAAGAGCCTTCTAAGGAGCTAAGGCGATAATCAAGCTAAGAATCAACCTTAGCTAAGGCTTATCGACTAAATTGCTAAGCTAAGTAACCCGAAATGGCCAAAATATCAACTAAGGATCATGCACGCCTACGAAATATTCCTAAAGCCTTCTTAATGATCAAACTACTCAAATATATATAATCATGCTAAGATAAGTCTAAAACAGGGAAACCATAACCTACCTCAAGAATGAAATCGGACCTAAACCTTTACCCCAAAGCTTTTACCTTTCGAAGGGCCTCCTAATGATGCCACGCTATCAAAAACATGACGGAAACGCCAAAACAAGTACAACAATACCCATATCAATATAGGAATTCAAAAATGAAAAAATGACCCAAAAATGCAATCATGGGACCCGCATATGAAATCACAAAATTGACTCTGTCACTAGGGCCCAAACAACTCAAGGAACTTGTTCCCCAAAAATGGGCACAATCCGAGCCACGATCAAACCAAAACAACCCTACTAATATTTCGCTTAAAAGAATAAAAAAGGAGAATTTAGGAGAGAATTGACAGAAATTACTAAGGTTGACGAAAGATTAATTGATCCTGAAGCGTGCCCACGTATTCCCCCGACATGATCCAACAAGAATCACCAAAAAAATCCCAGGAAATATCCCAAAATTGTCGAAAGTCTAAGTCTTTTTAAGAACAAGTGCATGCTGAAATGGGCTAAACTTTTAAATAACTGCTAGGAAATTTTACCCTCCGTGAATGCGGAGCCTTTTCTGCGAGCGCAGAGGTTAGTTGTAACACCTCAGAAGTAGAAAAGTTGTTGGTGCAAGCTTGTACGAGGCCAAGTACGGACCGTACTTAGTTCTACGGTCCGTGAATGAAAACCTAGATGATGTCCTGGAAGTTGAGAAAATGTCAAGTCTCATATAAATTTTTACAGACCAAAAAAATGGTTTGTACAAAGTTATACTGGTCGTGAATGAGACTCGTAGGGTGAGTTCCAGACTTGGTGAAATTTAGTGCATTGGGATCCTAGAGTGGGTTGTATGGCTCGACATGGAACTATAGATCGTGGTTCGTCAGTTTTGGTTGAACTTCAGAAAATTTAAGTCTCCAATATTGTGTCTACGTTCGACCAGTACGACCCGTAAAGGAACTACAAACCATACATGGTCATTCGTGGTTGAGATTCTGGACTTCGGAGGATTTTTGGGCCCGAGTTCTATGAGAGGGGTTGATAGGTTTTATAAGGTTCTACAGTTCGTGAAATATGACTCGTTGTTCTTAGTCAGAGGAGTTGATTTCTAGTAAGTTTTATACATGTGACTAGTACGGTCTATAGAAGGATGTACGGACCGTACATGACGTCGTAGAGTCATTTTGACAGTTATTTTTCAGGGTTAATTGGGTTTTTTCCTACTATTTTAATACATATACTACGTCATTTCTAGCCTATTTTGGGGGTCTATAACCGTTTTTACACTCAAATTCTCCCCCATTCACTCTTTTTCTCTCAAAACCCCATAAGCTCTCAAGTCTTTTTCTCCAAGGATTCTCTCAAGGTGAATTAAGGTTTCTTCAAGCTTCAAGTTTCCTCTTCCAAGTTCAAAGCTATGGTTCATCAAGGTATGTGGGAAGTTCATAAATAGATTCATTTTCATCCATTAAGTCCCAAAGAAACATTTGAATCCTCTTCTACGATTTTTATCCAAATTCTTTGGTTTCATAATTTATGTATATGTTTAATTGATTTAAGGCTTTTTCATCAAGATTGATATTATTATGCATGATTTGGTCATATTTCAATATTTTTAGTATTTTTTACACGAACTCATGCTATATGAGTATTTTGACTATGAAATCATGCTTTGATGATATGCATGCACTATGAATTGAAGAGATTATGATTTAAAGAAACTTTCGAATAATGTCTCAACATGATTTTATGAAATTAGGTTGCTTCTATTTGAAGTATTCTCATTATCAAAAGATTATCATGATTTTGATGCTTTTGATTAAGTGTCTCTTATGAATTGATTGTGTTATGATATCATTATTTTTTAAAAAGAGCTATTCTATGATTATGAGTCTTTATGTATGAATTGGTATTACTAGATTCTTAGCATTTCAAAGACTAAGATTATAAATATAATATGATTATGCATGTTTTTGTTGGGAGTTTACTTAGCGTCGAGTCCGACTAGTGGTGATTACCCAGGTCCCTGAACTATATCCCTCCTTAGGATTGTTCCAATTGGACATTAGCTATTGGATCCACCTAAGCTTAAGAACATGGTCCTTACCTTGGCAAGTAGGAAACTCTCTTTTTAGTGTGGGAGCAGTACACTGAACTCCATGGTATAGCTCGCATGGATTATGTCGATTGGCGGTATCTCCCACAAAAGAATATGAATTATAAATAGTTCACGTTTTATGCACATGTCATGACTTATACTTATGATATGACTATCAAAACATTGCATTGACCTTGTATATGTTTTATGAACTCAGCTTATCATATTTTGATATGTTTTACTTGGTCATGCATTATCATATTCTTATACTTATTATGTTCATGTAATACTCGTGCATATTTCTTCATACTCAGTACATTTTGAGTACTGACAACATACATCTTTTGTGCCTATATTGTTTCATAATATAGGTTTTGATGCATATTCCTCTAGACGTGGTTAGCACAGTTTCTCTCAGTCCTTTGCAGATTTGGTGAGTTTTTATGGCTCGAGAACATGGTCACCTTTATGCTTTATGTAACACCCCAGATTCAAGAAAGGAAAAAAATTCTAGATTTTCAGAAGTTGCATGTGCCACTGACGGAAGCCACCTACGGACAATCA
This sequence comes from Solanum piurae, assembly GCA_029582685.1. Classification (NCBI taxonomy): domain Eukaryota; kingdom Viridiplantae; phylum Streptophyta; class Magnoliopsida; order Solanales; family Solanaceae; genus Solanum; species Solanum piurae. The sequence goes on from JAJOOO010024786.1 coordinate 15,860, forward strand.
GTCGACTGACGGCCCGTTAGTCAGTTTCGTCGATGGGCCAACCAACTTTCAGTTTCACACTTCAGATTTCATCCTTCAGTCGCGAACGACGGCCGACCAGCACGGACCGTCATTCGATCCACGGTACGTAGGTATGATCGTTGGTGAAGGCCAGCAGCCAATTAGGGGGAAATTGATAATTGGGTCAACTTCAAATGTTCATAACTCCCAGCACAAAATGAATTATGTGTCCCATGAACTATGATATGATATATAATTGAATCCTCTTTCCAACGCCACCGAGTTTACTAAATTCCGACCTCCGAGTAAAAAGTTATGCTTGTTTTAGTGAAGGCCTGTCGAGCAGGCTTGACTTACGGACCCGATCTACGGACCGTCGATTGAATGACGGCCCGTCAGTCCAATCCGTCGATCACTCCGACATCAGTTAAGTTAGGGGTCTTTTGGTCTTTTCCTATTTCGTTTAACCCCTAAGATACGTCGTTTAGACCCTAAATCATGAGGCTTTAGTCAGTTTAAGCCTAGAAACATAACTAGAACTTACCTAAGTCAGATCATTCTTCAAAACATAGAAAATTAGAAGCAGGAGAAGAGAAAAAGACCAAGAACCCTAGTTCAAGAACGCAACAAGGTTCCATCAATTCCAACCCCGAAATTGAAATATTTCTCTATGGAATGTGTCACCAGGTATGTGGGATTTCACTAGTGGGTTCCTTTCGCCCATTAGGTCCCTAGAATTCAGTCAGATTCTTGATTCCATGATTATGAACAGACCTAGGGTCTATAGAATTTCAATAGATCATCATGAATTAGTTATTTAAATGTTCCAAATCAGATTATCATGTTAATGCTCAGTTTATTGCATGAATTTCAGAACCCTAACTATGTATTTCTTTAGTTCTTGAATTACACATGCTAGGTCAGATATTTCAGTTATTCAGATACACATGCTCCAGTTTTGAACGCCACATTATCAGTATATTTCAGCATAAATCCTATTTTGAGTTATAAATCTTGAGAAACTTTTTTTTAGACAACACTTGAGTTTTAAACTGAGTTTTTGAGAAAGTTAAGTTGAGTTTTGAGAAAAAGCTTCTAAAACATGATTAGTATGACAATCGAGTAGGTCATCAATGTATGAATAATATGGTATCTAGATATACCATCAATGTTTATGCAGTATGACTTCCCAAGTCATCAATGATCATAGTATCATATGATTTTGAATTGTTTTCTAAAAAGGAGTTTTCAAGTATGAGTATCTACATGTAAATATTTTGAGCTATTCACTATTTTAGTCATAATGTATTATGTTATACATGCCTTAGTTTATGAATGCATCATTATCAGATTAATTATTACATTCTCAGATTGCATGTTCAGTTTTGAGCTATCCATTATATACAGAAACTCAGTCACAATGTGTTAACCACTTAATCTATTGGGAGTAGCATAATACCGAGTTGGACTAGGGTTCATCTCACTCATATAGTCCCAGAACTACGAGCCACGTAGGTGTAAGTCCCCTATGTGGGCAATATCAGTTAGTGATCACGCCAGTCATGCCTCTATACATTTGGCCGGGTATATTGGGTCCTCTCGATGGGGCGTATACATCGGACTCCACATTTAGCTCATGTGGTTTCATTGTCGGTTATTAGTAGCTCCCACAGTTCACTCATATTCTATTGCATTGACCTCATTTACAGTACAATCAGTATTCAGTTTCAGCATGTTATAAATTTGGTCACTACATTCAGTTAGCTCAGTATTCAGTATCTATATCATGTTCAGATTATGCTCTTGCTTTATTGCTCGTTCAGTTGTATGTTTATTTCAGCTTTATTCCATCCTGCATGCTCAGTACCTTTCAAGTACTGACGCATACTCTGCGCTACATCTTCTCGTGATGTAGGTTCAGGTT
>JAJOOO010024787.1:0-24040 GCA_029582685.1 Solanum piurae
TGTCAAATGTACACTCTTGATGACTACTAGAGACACCTACATCGACATGTTCATTCAAATTAATAGAAGGTGATTGCTCTCCGTGTGACGTCCAATACCAATAGTCAGGTGTGAATCCTCTCTTAAAAACATGTACATTAACTAGGGCTGGCAGGGAGACTTGGTCGGCCTGCCCCGACCCGCAACCGGTTCGAGAACCGTCTCGTCGGACCCAGTCCCGTCTATTCTCGCGGGTTGGGGGGATTACGAGTTAGGGGACCGATTAGGGGCCGGTTCACCCTTTTGTCCCAGTCGACCCGGCCCGTCTGAACCGGTCGGTTTTTGTGGGATCCCCTTTGATTTTATTTTTATTTAATTGTTTGAATTATATCCGTTGGGGCAACGAATAGTGGGGCCCCCCAACGGATTTATCCCATTTTTTCACTTCCCCAACACCCCCTCTACTAATTGAAGAGAAGAATCAAAAAGATTTGATTCTTAGAAATGAGTGAGTGATTCTGTTTCCATGAATAAAGTAAAGTCATAATTGACTTTCTTGCTAAAGATGATTTCATGTGAATCTTTTGCTTCAATGTTTATTAATCTTTCCAAGAGAACCAATGTTCTCTTAAGAGCCAAGATCTTTATGATTTCACCTTCATCTCATATTCAACTAATTGAATGAAGGGAATTTATGTTACATATATATACACAGATAGCAATTATTTACTTTATATTTTTACATTCTCAAAATCATGTTTAATATAAATAATTGTCTATTATAGTACGTAACTTAACTTAGCAATTATTATTTTTATTTTGCAGCGTAAAAGAATAATATCAAATATCATCTCAAGTTATCATGGAAAGTCTTTTGTGATGGATTCAAATTTGGCACCACCAAATTCTACTCTTGGATCTCTGACAAATCCGTCTGATGAATGTTTGTTGAGGCAAACTATATGTGGCTCTCCCATTGGATATAATTCTTCTTTTCATCCAGAAAATAATAATGACAATAACAATGTTCGAGCACATTCAATAAATATTAAAAATATCCCAATAATATCCCAATTAGAACAAGAAAATTATGGGTTTCATCATGATAATAATGGGGAGAAATCAGTTATTTTTGAGATAGTTGTTCCTGCTATCAATGAAATGCTTGGACTTGTGTATGTGAATGAACCACTTTGGGAAAAATCATCAGTCGATGTGGGGTGGCTTATTCATCGTGAGAGTTATGATAGAACATTTTCAAATTCAAATCGACCTTATAAATCATCAACTGCTCGAATTGAATCATCAAGGAGTTTTGGAGTTGTGCCAATGACTGCAATTGATTTGATCAAAAAATTTCGTGATCCAGTAAGTTTCCTAAACATTTTTATGTTATAACAATTCAATTCACAAGTGATAGTGATATTGTTTACTTTGAGCTTAGGCTAATCGACTTTAGAACGCGTCAGTAGGGTCCTAGGCTTGCTATGTAATATATATAAGTATCTCTCATGTTTTTTTTAGAGTGAATAGTGTGTGTGCTAGTCAACTTTTGGATAGATTTTTGAAAATATAAAATGTTTAATTAATTTTGTTTTGAAACTAGCCTCTTTTGATGTGGAAACATACCATGGACACATACCATGTCAGTGTCATAGATTTTAAACTTGAGAAAGTGAGAGATCCAAAGTTACTATCATTATTTTTTTGAAATCTAACACACTTTCGTCATGGATTTCAAATTCGTTATTTTCCAATGACTTCAAATTTTTAGCTACTTTTCTATATGTCATTTTAATTTTAAGTTGTTCCCATACAATATTGATTAAGATAAGTTTAAATGGAGTGACAAACCTGTACAATGAGTATTTACATAGTCGAGTCTAAAAACAAGAAACTTTTTTAGGCATAATTATTATTGTTTATAATCATTAATCATATGCTGATTGATTTTGTGATTGATTTTGTATATGCAGATCAAATGGATGAACATGTTTCCTACTATAGTCACAAAAGCTAGGATTGTTGATGTTCTTGATTCTGGGAATACAGAAGTCTCTATACAATTAGTAAAATATTAATCCAACTTTAAATTTTTTTCCTAAAAATTAAATAGATATTAAAATTGCTTCACAAAAATGATCTAATTTTTTTTTCTAATTATTGAAAACAGATGTATGAAAAGTTGCATATTTTATCTCCTCTAGTGGAAGCTAGAGATTTTGTCTTCATACGTTGTTGTAAACAACTTGATCAAACAACATGGATAATGGTGGATGTTTCTTATGATTTATTCAAAGAGATTCAAACTTGTGCACCTTCTTATGCTTGGAAGTTTCCTTCTGGTTGTGTAATTCAAGATATAGGTGATGGCAAAAGTATGGTAAGAATCACTTTCTCTCTCTGAATATATCACTTTTTATATAAAAAGGTAGTTGGTGCACTAAAATCTTACTATGCGCGGGTTCTAAGAAAGGGTCGGACCACAAGGGCACACATATTTATCTTACATTTTTATAAGAGGTTGTTTCCACAACTCAAACCTATGATAAATATTACTATTATACTATTTACATGTAGCTTATTTTCCAAGGAATTTATTACATAGGTAGAAGTTTACACGTATGATGCCTATATCGTTATGTCTATTTTTCCTAATATAGTATAAGAATGGGACCTATCTTTATTCTTGATTTATCCAATATCAGATCATCGTGTTATGTTGTTCACATTCCAAATATTTAGCTTTGAATGTGTGTCGCGGCTGTTTAAAGTGTCCCCATTATTCGTTTACAAAATGAACACTTGGTCTTTATGTATATCCTTGGACAATCTTGATAACAACCTTATGAGTTATATTTTGGGATTACATTAGATTCAATAATCATCTTTATAACATGTTCTATGAGATTTGTCAGGCCTATCACTATTCTTAATTTAACAATTAATGTTGAACACCGATCCATATTAGGTTTTTGATGCGCCAAACGTTCAAATTTAAACAAGAGAGGATGAATAGTTGTATTTTTTTATGGTCTTAAATAATCCTCATCTTATAAGATTCACTACTTAAAAAAACACGAATTCGCAATATACGTTTCTATCAAAAATGTTTCCAATGATCAAGTTATTTTTATGCTTTCTTGATTAGTTTTTGTCTTGTAGGTTGCATGGATTGAACATGTTCAAATAGATGAAAAATGTCAGGTGAATCATATCTTTAGAGACTTGTTAAGTGGACGTCAAACATATGGAGCTGAAAGATGGATTGTTACACTTCAAAGGATGTCTGAGAGATATAATTTTGCAATGCCTGTAACATGTGCTACTACAGATGATTCCCAAGGAGGTTCTGTTTTATATCTCATTCTTTACGTATTTATGACTTTTCAAAATTAATCTATAAGATAAGATAAGAGTCTATGTAAAATGAATCGTCATTTCAAGGTGGCTTTGATTAGAAAAAAGAAAATCTTGATGTGGTTTGAATCCATCCTTTTTTCTTTGTTTATTTGAAACATCTCCTTTCTTTCAAAAAAAAAAAATTGCTTTAAAAGTGTGTTTGGCGTGATTTTATAAGTTATTTTTCGATGTTTGACTAAAGAAAATATTTTCCCTCTAAAAGGTCTGAAAAGTGATCACCTCTTTTATATTTGGGTGAAAGACATTTTTCTTTGCAATTATCACAATTTTTAACTCGAAACATATCCGTAAAGTTTTATTTTTCTTTAGGGATGTATTTGGATAGTGTTTTTTTAATAAAAAATAAATTATTTTCTACAGAAATATCTTCCAATAAAGAAGCAGGAAAAATGATCACTTTTCACCTTTTTTTTTGGAGGGGGAGGGTGGGGGGAAGTCATTTTCATTTACAAATTATCTTAACTTTTAACATTATATCAACACCTCAAAACCACTAGGACATTACTATCATTTTTAACACCTGAACATATCATCAAAACACTATCTGATTTGCTAATATTATTATCAAGGATCAATCTTCATTAATTTTTTTAAAATATTTCTTCAAAACAAATTATTTTCTAAAAATTGCCTTATGTCACACCAATCACACCCTAATTTGATAAATCAATATTAATTTTTGCTTTTTTAATGATATTTCAGAAGGGGTGAAAAATGTGATGAACCTATCTCAAAGAATGGTGAAGAGTTTTTGTGAAACCCTAAGCATGACACACAAATTAGGTTTTTCAACTTCATCACATTTGAATAATGAAGATAGAGTTTCTATAAGAAAAAATGAAGAAATTACCCAACCGAAAGGCTTCATTGCTACTGCTGCTACTTCCCTGTGGGTTCCTCTTTCATTTAAAACTATTTTTAATCTCCTCAAAGATAACAACACAAGATGTCAGGTATGTGTCAAACCTATTTATAATAGTGCAGTTTGTTCATTTATATTTCTGGTTGTTAAATAGATATGTTATTATAAAGAACATATTAATATAATATGATATTGACATCGGCTCCAAAGAAAGTAGATGTCATAGCGAAATATTGTTGTTAAACAAAGATCTTACGATATGTATCTTTGTACGGTATATATTTATTTTTAATGCAGTAAATCAAACATCCTATAAAACATATTTTTTGTACTATGAATCTCTATATAACTTATTTTTTAATCAAACGACCCTTCAAAGTACCCTTATAGATTAACTTTTTTTCAATCCCTGTGTTGATTTTCATGTGAAATTCACAAAAATTTCAATAAATAATATATATGAGAATCTTAACTCATAATATTAAAAGTACAATAAGTTTAGTGTTAATAATTTTTTAAACCATCAAGATAAAGTCTTAAATTCTACTTATCTATAAATATTAGGCTCTCAGGTTATCTACATGCTTAACTCTTAGCATTAACTGTGCATAGTTTATTTTATTTTATTATATGGTCTTATAATACCCTCTGATCATGAAATAATTTTTGACAGTCAAATTATGATTTTGTTTATCGTTTGATTTTGATTTTTTATTTCTAGTGGGATGTTTTATCTGGTGAAAATAATGTTGCTGAGATGGATCGAGTACTTACGGGAACTTGTTCAGAAAATTGTATTACATTCATTCAGGTATTTGTCATATTTATTTATTTATGATTTGCTATTTTCTTCTTAAATTTTCAAATAATGATATTTTACTATATCTCAAGAATTAAAAAAAAAGTACCTATGATTTGGATTCATCTTATTTTCACATGTAAAAATACCAAAATTTCTAACTTGCATCTTTTTTCCCCTTTATTTTTTTAATCTTTGATTACTTAATCAAAAGGCATTTTTTGTGGTCTAATTTCACTTTTGAGTGGTAGACAAACTAATTATGATAAATACATATGACTATAAAAAGGACAAGAATTAGTTATGAAATTCATCACTTGTTGCTAAGCTAATAAGATTGTTTGATAATACATTATTAGATGGAATTAAAGATGAAATTGCTTTTGTTTAGCGTCAGAAATTGTCTGTCACAATTCGTATTTTTTTTAGTGCGTACACTATTTTTTCTGAAACTGTTTATATGTGTATTGTAGCCTATGCCAATAGAGAACGACATGATAGTTGTTCAAGAGTCAAGCATCGATAAAATGGGAGCTTTTTTAATCTATGGACAAATAGATTCAACAACATACAATTCATTTCTCAGTGGAGGTGATGGGAAAAAAGTTGTCATTTTGCCTTCAGGTATCATCATAAGTCCCGATGGTCGCCTCGCCTCAGACATGAACAGTAATGGAAATGCACAAAATGGATCAATCTTGACAGTGGCTTTTCAAAAGTTGATTTGTGCTAATAATTCAATCTCCCAGGACCAACATATGGAGGAAATGGTTTATATTCATAGCCTTTTGAGCTCTACGGTTTTAAAAATCAAAGCAATATTGGGTTGCTCTGATTAAAAATTATGATGAATTTATTTCATGTTGTTATTTTATTTTATCGGGGATTTTAAAACTTAGACAACTTATTATGTTTGAAGGATGATGTGTTCCCTTTTTTGTGACTTATGAAAATCTCAAGACGGTGAGATATGTTATTGCTATTTTCTTTTATATTGATAGACTAAATTTTGAGACTTTTTTTGTTTGGTTATTAATTTTTAGCTTGTTTGGCCAAATTTATGCTTACGTAGAAGTGTGTGGTTTTGAATTTTTTTTAAAAACAGTAGCAGCTTGTATTTGGCTAATGAATTTCCTAAAATACTTTTTCTCGTAATTATGTTTGTCCTTTGTCATACAACAATTTCATACCCTTCTGATTTTGCAAGTCAAATCTAATAACATGGCCAGTTTCCACCATGTTTTAAACGGTACATATTTAGTTTTTCTTAAAAATATTTAACTTGTATCTGGCCTTGATATACTTCGAGAAATCCATTGTCTCCTCCTCCCCTTCCCTTCTACCAAACTCATTTTGTCTTTCTAACTTGTAGCCATTTTTCATTTTCTATGTTTGGTTATATATAATAACAAACTAGCGTTTCCTTGGTCACATTGGTATCTATGTGTGTCCTTAGAATAAAAATGACAAGAAATATTTTTATTCAATTACCTAGATAATGTCTGAGTGGTGTTACATTAGTAAAAAGGGGTTTGATACAACACATTTATGAGAGAGTGCCCTAAGAATAGGCAGGGTAATGGGCAACAGAGTCTAATCTTCTTCAGCGGCTCTAGCAGACAGAGCTGCTCCGAGAGGAGCTACTTCAGGAATAGGCGGAGGAGCAAACCGTTTAAATGTTATAGCTAGTCTCCAGGATCAAGAGAACTCGTCAAATGTTGTCACGGTATGCTTAAAATCTTTTCTATTGATCTGCATCCCTTACTTGATCCAGGTGCGAGTTTTATCTTTTGTGATTCCTTGTGTAGCGATCAGGTTCGGCATTTCCCCAACAACTTCTCGAACCCTTAAATGTTTCCACACATGTTGGTGAGTCTATTCTAGTAGAAAAAGTCTATCGTGACTGTATCATCTCTGTCTATCACAAAGACATCATGGTTGACTTAGTTGAGCTAGACATGGTGGATTTTGATGTCATTCTAGATATGGATTCGCTTCATGCTTGTTATGCCTCGGTGGATTGTAGAACTCGAGTAGTCAAGTTTCAGTTTCCTAATGAGCCAATTTAGGGTGGAGAAGTAGTTCAGTAGTGCCTAAGGTTCATTTCATTTCATACCTTAAGGCTAGAAAGTTAGTTTCTAAGGGTTGCGTCTATCACTTAGTCCGAGTTAATAATGACTCTAGTGTTGAAACACCGCCTATTCAGTTAGTTCCAGTTGCGAGTGAGTTTCCAGAGATCTTTCCAGACAATCTTCCCGGAGTACCTCGTGAGAGAGATATAGACTTTGGAATAGATATTCTTCTTGATACTCAATCCATTTATATTCCGCCATATAGAGTGGTTCCAGCTGAGTTAAAAAAGCAGTTGAGAGATCTTCTTGATAAGGGTTTCATCCGACATAGTATCTCACCTTGGGGAGCTCCGGTCTTATTCGAGAGAAAGAAAGATGGTTCCCTTAGAATGTGTATCAATTACCGCCAGTTGAACAAGGTCACCATAAAGAATAAATATCACCTTCTGAGAGTTGATGACCTTTTTGACCAACTTCATGGTGGATGAGCTTCAAAAGAGGATCATGGCAGAAGCTCATAGTTCTAGATATTCGATCCATCCTAGTTCCACAAAGATGCACCATGACTTGAGAGAAGTCTATTAGTGGAATAATATGAAGAGGTGAATTGTTGATTTGTTGGTAAGGGCCCAAATTACCAACAAGTCAAGGTAGAACACCAAAGGCCATGTGGTGTGGCTCAGAACATAGCTCTTCCAAAATGAAGTCCATATTAGTCATATCCCACTTTCATTCCAGAAGAGATATGTTTTGTTCCATACCACATGGACTTTGGTGTTCCACCTTGACTTGCTAGAAATTTGGGCACTTAGCAACAAAATTTACAATACACCTCTTCATACTATTCCACCAAAAGACTTGTCTCAAGTCATGGTACATCTTTATGAAACCCGGATGTATCAAATATCTTGAATTATGAGCTTTTTCCATGATCCTTCCTTTGTAACACACAGTCTACCTTGATATCTCAACACACCATCTCCCTCTTGTTCAAAATACATCACGTTTTTCTTATGAACATATACCTTTATATCAAGTACAATGGGGTCATTGTCTTGCTCCTCCTTTACTTCTGACACTAATGACGATTCATCCCCATTCATGACAACTACTCCACCTTCACTGGAATCTAACAAACAGATTCCTAAATGTGCAAGTGTGTGAACTTCCTTAGGCAACTCTTTTTTCCTTCCTCGACATGAGTAGTACTCCCATGGACAACCTACTCAAGACATCAGCAACAACATTAACCTTACCTGGGTAATAAAGGATACTTATGTCGTAATTCTTGATTAGCTCTAACCACCTCCTTTGCCTGAGATTAAGCTCCTTTTGACTGAAAGCATACTATAGACTCTTGTGGTCAGTGAAAAAATCTACATGAACACCATAGGGATAGTGACGCCATATCTTGAGACCAAAAACAATTGCTACCAACTTGAGATCATGAGTCGGGTAGTTCCTCTCGTGAATCTTAAGCTGCCTGGAGACATAGGCTATAACCTCACCATTTTGCATCAATACACAACTAAAACCCATTCTGGATGCATCATAATAGACAATAAAACGTACCATTTGGTAGGGGCAACACTAATGCAATTATTAATTGAACTTTTATTTCTTGAAAGCTTTTCTCACCAGCTTCATACCATTGAAACTTAGTTGTCTTTTGAGTCAACTTATTCAACGGATATGAAATTAGATGAAAACCCCTCAACAAACCTTATATAAAAACCTGCCAACCCTAAGAAACTCTTTATCTCAGTTGGGGATGTGGATCTGGGTCAATTTTGCACTGGCTTAATCTTCCAAGTGTCGACTCAAACTCCTTCGCTAGACATGTTGTGGCATAAGAACTCTACATATTCAAGTCAGAACTTACACTTAGAAAACTTGGCATATAACTCTCGATCTTAGAGAGTTTGGAGGACTATTCTAAGATGACTGGCATGATCCTCCTAATTTCTCGAGTAGATGAGGATGTCGACGATGAATATGAAAACAAACATATCCAGATACTACTTAAATACTTTGTTCATGAGATTCATGAATGTTCCAGGAGAGTTAGTCAAACCAAAGGATATAATTAGAAACTCATAATGACCATAACAGGTCCTGAATGTTGTCTTTGAGGTGTCACTTTCTCTCACTTTCAATTGATGATTGCCTGATCTAAGGTCTGTCTAGAGAATTAAATGGCACCCTGAAGTTGGTGGAATAGGTCACATATTCTAGGAAAGGGATACTTATTATTTATGTGACATTGTTCAATTTGCGGCAATCAATACACATCCTAAGTTAACCATCTTTCTTTCTCACGAATAAGACCAGAGCTCCCATGGTGAGACACTAGGTCGTATAAAACCCATATTAAGAAGACCTCTTAGCTGCTCATTTAATGTTTTTAACTCGGGTGGAGCCATTCTATATAGTGGAATAGAGATGGGTTGAGTATCTGGAAGGATATTTATTCCAAAGTCTATTTCTCTTTCGAGTGAGACTCTAGGAAGATCATCTGGAAAGATATTTGGAAACTCACTCATGACTAGGACTTACTGAAGAGGTGGTGTCTCAACACTAGAGTCATTAACTCAGACTAAGTGATAGATGATCCCCTTAGAGATTAATTTTCTAGCTTTAAAGTATGATATGAAACAGCCCTTAGGCAATGTTGAATTACTTCTCCACTCCAAAACTGGTTCATTAGGAAATTGAAACTTGACTACTCGGGTTTTACAATCGACTGAGGCATAACAAGCATAAAGGCAGTTCATGCTTAGAAAAACATCAAAATCCACCATCTTTAATTCAACTAAATCATCCATGGTGTCTTTATGTTAGACAAAGGTGGTATAATTACGTTAGACTCTTTCTGCTAGAATAGACTTACCAACAGGTGTAGAAACACTAAATGCTTCAAAAAGTTGTTTGGGGCAAGTCCCAAACCTCTTGGCTATATAAGGAGTAACAAAAGATAAACTCACACCTGAATCAAGTAAGATATAAACATCAAAAGAAAAGACTTTGAGCATACCAGTGACAACATCTGGTGAGTTCTCTTGATTCTTACGATTAGCCAGGAAAGCACGATACAGAGTTAAATAGAAGGAAGAAAGAGGAGGGATTACTTTCGGTAGCTAAACTAGAAGTTGAATGAATACAAGGATGAGTGTTGATCACTTAGAGAGTCAAGAATTGGAGCTGATCATTTAAAGGAAGAAATTTTTTAAGGTGAAAGTGGTGAGGAAGACAAAGGCAAAGATGATGAGAAGAGTAAGAAACCCTACCTCTAGGATATATGTTTAAGGAGATGGTCCGAATAGTGGTATAAATTGGGCTTGGGAATTTGTTTTCTTTATATTTTATATTTTTTTTAGTTTTGGCTTTTGTTTTTCACTGGGTTGGGCCTTGCCTAAGGTGGTGTAGAGATGTGTGTTTATTGATTTAGACAAAGGCCCGTAAGATTGCATCAAAAAATTTCCATTCCTTAGAGGGAGTGGGAAATGATAGTCATGGACTTCGTGGTGTCTCTTCCTAAGAACTTAGGAAAGTATGATTCAATTTGGGTCATCTTGGGTAGGCTGACTAAATCAGCACACTTCATTCTGGTCAAGGTAGATTATAACTCCCAATAGTTGGCCAAGATTTATGTCAAGGAGATAATGAGTTTATATGGGGTTCCCCTTTCCATCAATTCAGACAAAGATACACAATTTACTTCTAAACTATGGGTAATCTACATGAAGAGTTGGGCACCCGACTCACATTTAGCATAGTTTTTCATCCTCATGTAGATGGTCAGTCGAATAGGACGATTCAGGTGTAGGAGTACATGTTAAGAGCATGTGTAATTGATTTGAGGGCCATTGGGATCAATTTTTACCATTATGTGAATTCTTATATAACAACAGTTATCACTTCAATATTGACATGTGTAACACCCCGTAACTAGAAACAACTAAAAAGGAATTTAAAAGAGGAAATAGTCATTTTTGGAAAGTATAAAGAAAATCTGGAAATTTTAAGTGTGTTAAAGTTGAGTTTTTGGTCAACTTCTAGCTCATGATGAGTTAGGTGTGTTTCCAGATATCTTAGGAAATATCTTGGAATGATCTTTCCAACGCCGCTGAGTTTGAGCGATTCAAAGTTCGTATGAGTGAGCTATTCCCATTGGAAGTTGGATTGTTCGAATAAGGAAATGTCCAATCCTAATTTTAGAAGGGAATTATGGTCTTTTCCATACCCCATGACTTAATTTCGTTTTTGGTAATTAATTGGGGTCTAAACTGATAGGATTCAATTTACGCTTTTACAATATTGAGTTAGGGTTTTAGAAAAGAGAAAAGAAAAAGAGAAAGGAGGAGAAGGAGACAGAATCGTCAAGTCTTCAATAATCGCTTGTGGATTTCGTCAAGGGGCGATCCCTACGAGGTATGTGAGTTCACACATCATTGGGTTCGTTCACCCACGCGTCAAACATTTTTAATTCAGCATGAATTCGTCCTAAAAGTTGAAAGTTTGAATGTTCTTGATGTGCGTTCTTGAATTTACTTTCGTTCTTGAATTTGGGATGAGATTGAGGAGTTCTTGAGAGTTTAAGGTCGATTTTAGAGTTGTGTTTGATTAGATTCTTGTGTACATATGCTAAGTATCTGAATCTAAAGAGAATTGGAGAAAAAGAATCGAATTTAGGTGATTTGGGGTTAGAAAATGAAGAAGGGATAAGTCGGCAGAATCTGGGTACCAGGTCCGCGTCGTGGACCTGTTCCTTAGAATTGATAATTCTTCTTCGCGTCACGGAGTGGTCACGGACCGTTCTGCCCCAAAATTTATTTCGCGACCAAATAATTAAATGTATCTCCGTGCCACGGACTTGCTCCCCAGACAATATTTTTCAACCGTTTCTCAAGTTTAACTATCTAAAAACACTCCTAAACATCATGAGATCTTTCATATCACAAATCTCAATCCTTGAATCCATAATTCAATTCAAGGATCAGTTAAGAGTCAAGTCAAGAGAAGTTAAAAGCCAAGTTAAGAGAAGTTCATAGTCTTCCAAAAATCTTTTACAAATGATTTAACTTTGTTTTAAGACTTGAATTTTGAGTTGAGTAAAGAGTAAAGTTGAAGTTCATTTCTTCAAAGTATATGGAGACTATGTATTCCCAAAGAGCCTTTGAGCTAATTTTCAGAAAAGAGTAAGTGCTTTCACAATTAAGCAAGCTGGGAGGAAACTTTGATTTCCAAGATAGCCTTTGAGCTAAGTTTTGAGCAATTATCTCAAACCACAGAAAGAAGTATGTTTTTAAACATAAAAGCTAGTATCATATTTTGGGAGTAGTATTGAGCACTGATATGGGGGAGAGTTCAGACAACTCACATCCCCCATAAACCATAGAGCCACCATGGGTAGAAAAGGATCATACTTTTTAGATGACTAATTAGTACTTTTTCGCATAGACTAGTGGATCCACTTAGTAGTTCAGGTTCTATACCCCCCGGCAAGGTATAGAACGGCCCTGACAGTGTGAGGCAAAACGTTATATCATCACAATAGCTCTTACGTGATGGGTGTCATTTAGAGAAACTCCCACAGAAGTAATTGTATTCTTATATACATAGTTTATTTGTATTTTTACATACATTTCAGAGTTATAGTGTATTTTTGCATACACAGAGTATTATTGTATTTCCAAATACATAGAGTTGACATAAATGTTTTAAACAGCTTTTCTTTATATTGCACTTGTTTTATACTGCTTTATATTAAAATGAGTTAAGTTAAGTTGAGTTGAATTGAGCCAGGTAAGTTCTTAAGTTCCTTTCAAGCTTATGTCTTGTTTTAGAATTCCCCTCGCATACTCGTACATTCAATGTACTGATGTCATTTGGCATGCATCTTCTTATGATGCAGACACATGTAACCAGAATCAGCATCCAGTGCATCGTTGATCCAGTTGAGCACTCAGAGTCTGTGGTGAGCCTCCTTGCTTTCCGAAAGGCTCATTTGTTATCATTTGCTTTTACTATTTCATTTGTCAAGATGATCGGGGGTCTTGTCCCGGCATCCATCTCAGTTATTTTAGAGGCTTCATAGACAGTCAGATATTAGTTCTTTAGTCTTTTCATTTTCATTCTATTATGTTGAGACTTGAGTTTGCCTTATTGGCCAGTTGAATATTCCTTTATAACATTCTAGTTTATTACATAGATTATCTTTGTTTGAGTATAAGTTTTCCACTGAGTAAGTAAGTCAGGCCAAGGGTTCACTTGGGGCCAACAATGGTTTTTAAGTGTCAGCCACGTCCGGGGTGTAGGCTCGGGGCACGACAACATGGCCCCATTGGAGGCACTTTAGGGAGGGGGTGCTATTCACCCATAGGGTGGTTTGAGGCAGGTAATGCGAAGCCTTTAGGAATTGACTTGGTAAAGGAAGCTCAAGAAAAAGTGGGAGGTATCCAAAATAAATTTTTTGGTAGCCCATAACATACAAAAGGAATATGCGGATTGCAAGGTAAGGGACGTGACATATCAAGTTGGTGAACAAGTTCTGTTGAAAGTGTCATCAATGAAAGGAGTAATGAGGCTTGGTAATAGGGATAAGCTTAACTCTTGATATATTGTCTCATTTGAGGTTCTCGACAGTGGGGGCCAACAACTCATAGGTTAGTATTGCCTCCAGTTTTTCTGGAGTCCATCTAGTTTTCCACATATCCATGTTGAACAGATACCATTAGGATGGGGAGTACATTATCAAGTGGGATTCGATCTTTCTAGATAAGGACATTTTAGAAGAGGAGGAACCAATTGCTATTCTTGATCGGGTTGTCTTGAAATTGAGGACGAAGAAATCAGATCAATAAAGGCGCAATAGAAGCATTATTGGTTGAAGAAGCCACTTCGGAAACCAAGAATAACATGAGGGATAAGTACCCTCACTTGGTTGAGGATTTAGTTACTATCTTCTTCTAGATTTAGCTCATATTTTTCTTGTTTGATCACTTGGGATGAATGATGGGTAAATTGTATATGTTGCAATGATTCTTTCTGTCATTATGTGTGAGCTAATCAAAAAATAAATTGGGTGAGAATATTTCCAGGTTGGAGAGTTGAAAATTTCAGGCAGGGATAAGATCAGATGAAATCTGATCAAGGTGAAGTCTACGACAATTTGGGAAATGATTACGTAAAATGTCTAAGTTTGAGCTAGTTTTCCTTTATTCTAAGACGTTAAGGGATCCATAGGATTTTTTAGAATTAAATTCGAGTGAGTAGAACTCCTAATATCGAACTTGATGTAAAGGGGTTGGTTTGGAACGTCAAGGTATGAAAGTGTGTTGCGAAATGAGCAAAACTAGGAGGAATCTCAAGTTTCCTTCCAGTGTCAGCCGCTATAGTGGGTGATACGCCACTATCATGATGATCGTTATAGTAGAGAAATTCCCACTATAGCAAGATTCTGCTACAGCACCAGCGTTGTAGATTGACTGGGCTTCTATAGCGGGATAACTCATTGTAAATGTAGAAACTTCCCCAAAAATGTTAATTTTTTCTCAAGAACATTTTGGGGAAGGGCGAGGTGATTTGGGTGAATTTAAATCAATTTTCCACCAAGATTCTTCGCAAAGGTAAGTAATTTATTTTCCTAATCTATTACTTCAATTTCTCTACCTTAGAATCGATAGTTATGGGCCTTTGTTAGGGTTTGGCTTGACAAAATGGAAAATTCCTATATAACAAGGACTGTTGGATGTAGAAACCTTGGGTTTTGTTTATAAATTGTTTATTCACGATTATATTATTGTAGTTCGCTAGTGTAACCATAAAATTGGTAGTTCTAGGTGAATTGTTGGTGGGAAAGCCCTGGGTTGGGTGGAATGATAAAAAGGTTGGCCTAGTTTTGGGATTATTATATAATTTGGGGATATTTACGCTATTTTTAGAGTTGATTTTGTGTTTGTGTTATTGATGTTAGACCAAGATCAAGCGAAAGCTTCATAAAAGGGAAAGCTCTGGTCCAGTAAAGCATTCGGGCTTGATTCAAGGTATGTGATGGCTCAATTGTTTCCTAAATTATGTTATGTGTGCATGTTAATTGTTTCATTTGTCTAGTATGTTTCATATTTTAGGGGATAAAAGAATGAAAAATCATTTCTTCAGACAGAAGAAGATTATGTAAGCACTTACTCGAGAGATCTAACTTATCAGATTCCATGTTAAGGATATCCGGTTGTTAATCTCATGCAATGAACTGTCTTAAATACTTAATAGTTTTACAAGTGAGCTATTTTTTATTGTAGTTGTGATTGTTATGATGTCTGTGACTTTCAGTTGGCTCGGGTACCAGGCCTCGTACGGGATATCTATTAGTTGACTCGAGTACCACGCCTAGTACACGTTCTATTATGGTTGACTTAGGTATCACATGTGGTATATGTTTGATTGTGCTTCTTTGTTTTTGTCCCATGAGTGAACTGAGTTTTATTTCTTACAATTTAATTATTACATGTTGGTCCATAAGTGCCTGGATGATTACTTTTAAATCCTGGAGTATTTTTTCGTGTAGATCGAGAATGCATGTTAAACGCCATAGATAATGTCTTATAGATACTTGGGTGGCCCCTGTTACTTGAAACGTTTGTGGAATCACATATATTATTGTTGTTGTAATGTTGGACATGTCTCATATGGTTGTTAAGTCAGGCTGTTGACTAAGTGTCTTGTTTATATTCATTGGCTTAGGTTATACATTTTTTGTCCTCTTTTACTAAGTTATATTTTTATGTTCATATATTGTATATTTGAAGTTGGCTAATTATCCTACTAGTACATTGTTGTTTTTATGTACTAATATTGCACTTGACTTCCCAGTGGCGGATCCAAGATCTGATGATCGTGGGTGCTCAATTCCTTTAACACTTCCTAGCCAAACAAAAGTTTTTGTCCATAATCTTATTAATATTTTTATAATTTAGTTAATAAATAAAATTAAAAAATATATATATATAAGCAAAATTTCAGCATGAAAAAAAAAGTCAAGAAGTTTTTGTTTGCCTTTTTTGAACAAAAAGATGATGTTGCAGGGGTTCAAACCCTCGATGAATGACACCGACGCTCCTATAATCCGACTTCAGAACCACAGCACCAATGGAACATTTTGTTTAATGTGTGTCGAAGAACAACTTATATAATTTTTTAGTGTTTTCTATATACATATATAAAGTTTACGTCAGGGTCAATGAGTGCTCGAGAAACTCTACACGTGGATCCACCCCTAGCTCTTCCTTTGTTGAGTATATGGCATATTATGGTGACGGATGCGCTACCTCAGTTTTGCGATAAAAATGTTTGTTGTCCATTATTCAGACTTAGTTCCTTTTGTGTGGGGTTGCATCCCCGTATTCTAGACTATGTTAGATGTTTTGGTGCACAACTTTCAGATTCTAGGGGATTATTACCTCAAGTTTTTCTATTAATGATTTTTGTTATGAATTTTGGCTTTAATTAATGCAGCTAGATTTTTTAGCTATTTAATTGGTTAAGTGTTGGCTTTGGCAATTGGTTCTCCCATCAGGAGCTTAGAGTGGGTACCCCTCACGGCAGCTTGGGTTGTGACACTCACGTATTGGAAGGATAATTTTCTACTTTATAAATTTTATGTGGTGCATATTGAAACAAATATTTTAATAATTTATTCAACACAGTGATGGATACTAAAAAAAAGACAAAAGATAATCTAAAATCAGAATGAAAATAAAAAATATATTGTAATAGAAAGAATTGTGGTTAAAGGAATCACAAAATAGTAAAGTGTTTAAGCCCAAGGCAAGTTATTCATTCACATTGGATGAAAAAAGGGATATTTGTGACTGGGTTACGAATTTGAAAATTCCTGAAGGCTATGCTTTAAATTTGAGGAAACGTGCAGATATGAATGAAGGGAAATTTTGTGATATAAAATGTCATGATTGCATTTAGCCACCTACCTGACAGGATATGAAAACTAATCACAGAGGTAAATTGGGAGGGTAACTTAGAAAGGATGGATCATTTTATTCTTGTGATTACCACTATGTTCGAAATGATCTTTTCATATGACTTTTTTATGTGATGTAACATCTATCGATTAACCTTATACACGAGAAATACTTTGGGGATCCAGTTCAATGCAGATGGATGTATCAATTTGAGAGATAATGATATTAAGTTAATATTCTTAAATAATTAAATTATTTATTCATAAATTATTACTAACTAACAAACAATTATAAAGTACTATTGGCAAGTGAATAAAAACGGTTAAACAAATGTCTAACATTGAAGGATATATTCGTGAAACTTATCTTGCAAGTGAAATTTCTCATTTTTGAACATCAAACGAGGTTTGAGTAGTCTGAAAATGCAATCAGTTGTGATGCATGTCTTGCTCAATTATCCCCAAAATTTAATCATATTTTAAGCAAGTGGTGGAATATTTTATTGAATAACGTAAATTTAAATACAACGTGTTAAACGAATGGAAAAATCACAATTTATTGGACAATTTATTTGTAAGCCAATGGGGTAATGTGTCACGATTCAAAAATGGACGTGATGACACTTGTTTATTTGTACCAAGACAAGTGATTCTCAACCCAACAAAAACGAAACAAAAGGCGAAAATATAATAAAACACAACAAGACAAAGGCGGAAAACTTAGTAATTCTAAACAATACCCCAAAACCTGATTGTCATTGTACAAGCCACTAATGAAAATAGCTAAATTCAAAAGATAAATACAAGTCTCAGCCTTTGTTTCTCAAGTAGAACAAAGCTTAAAAAGAAAAGGAAAAGAGGGTCTACCAGGATGACAAGCAGCTACCTCTCAAATCTTTCATGAGCCTCAACTATCAGGAGAAGAAGAAGAAGATCACACGGGTCCGGGTTCGTAACCTACACAAATGTAGAAGCAAGGGGTGAGTACCAAGAACACGGTACCCTGCAAGCAACTTACTAAAAAAGGCAACTAGCTAGAAAACGAAAACTCCTAAC
Source organism: Solanum piurae (assembly GCA_029582685.1). Classification (NCBI taxonomy): domain Eukaryota; kingdom Viridiplantae; phylum Streptophyta; class Magnoliopsida; order Solanales; family Solanaceae; genus Solanum; species Solanum piurae. The sequence continues at coordinate 18,168 of JAJOOO010024787.1, forward strand.
TCTCCAACCAAACCTCCTCAAACTACAATCTACACACTAGCAATTCTACAGTACACGGCTCAGCAGACCCAATATTCACAGTCTAGTAGTCACAATTCAACAATTAAAGGAATCAAATAAGTTAACCTCAAATTCAAGTAGTTCGGTCACACACAACAAGCACATCTATCTCAAATATCAATAAAATCACGCATAAGCATCAAAGATGTCAAGTCACAGAATCAATTTCTCACTAGAACCATTGTCCATCGGCACAATTTCACTAGCCGGAACCATTTCTCATTGGTTTTTTATCACTCGCTGGCAAAGACCTCGGTATAATAACACTCGCCAGCAAAGACCTCGGCATAATCACACACTCATTGGCAAAGACCTCGACACAATCACACACTCGCCGAAAAAGTCCTCGGCATATATAATTACACTCCCCGACAAAGACCTCGGTATCATAACACTCGCCGACAAAGACCTCATCATCATAACTCATCACATGTCTAATCACGATATTCACAATCAATGCACACAAGCAATATCACAACACATAGAAGAGACAACAAATTACATAATTCAAGTACACATTCATGCTTTCAAGCATTTTATCAATCAATCAACAAGGGTTACATTAAGGCAACTCGCATCATCATGTCAGCACATAGCCTTTTTTCATTTCGACCTCATTTTATTCATTTCGATGTAACAAGTGGACAAATTAACCCTTCACCTCATCCCCATTACTCCCAACACACAAGCAACAAAGGAGGCATACAAATTCAACTAGAATGCAAGGTTTAGGAAGCCACTTGCCTTAAATCAAAGAGCAATCACTCCAAAATTTGAGTCTTCCCCTTTCAAATCACTTCCAAAGCCAAACAATCTAAAATAATCAAGTATTCACAATCACTCATCGAAAACAACACTTCCCACATCTATTATATAATGAAATGGGTAAAACAACTCAAAACCCTACATTAAAATGGAGGTTTGAATCTGGAAAACAATACTTTAAATCATTAATCAAAGCTTTAGAAACTCATTAGGAAAAATCATTTCGAAAATGAGTTTAAAACAGTCTATAAACTCACTTTTACTTCAAAACTTAAGTTCATAAAGAACTCCTAATTTATCAACCCAAAATCTTGATTTAAAATCATATATTCAATAATAATAATGGGTAATCAAAGATTTAGAGTTAAGAAATGTTACCCAACAAATTTTATCTTGAAAAACCTACTTGAAAGTGCCTCTATCGAGTTCTCAAGGCTCCAAAAATGAAAATGGGAAGAAACCCCAAATTTTGGGTTTAACATTGCAATGGGTCCTCCGTGAATGCGGACCCCTGCCCGTGAATGCAGGTTTTAATGATCAGGACCTCTGCAAATGCGGTAGGTCTCCTGCGAACGCGGATGTCAACCCATTGACCTCTCAAAAATTAACCAAGACCTCACCTAGGCCTAAAATCATCCCTCTAATTCAACGAAACTCTCAAAAAATTTATCCGAGCATCCAAACCCCGAATGTTGATCAAAGTCAATCCCAAGGCTAAATTTCCATAATTTCACAACATAGGACCTCAAATCCTCAAAAAAACTCAGAATTTGGAACCGACAACTCTCACGGATCAAATTTCATATTCCGAGACTGATGGAATTGATGGAAATCCATTCCGGCACTGGAAACTCCAAAAGACCCCAAAAACCACTTTCTTAACAACCTAGTCTTTAAAACTCACATACTTACCAAAAACTCATCTTTTAACCCAAAGTTCAACACCAACTTCTCAAACTCAATCATAAAAGACTCAGGGTCGATATCGGGAGGAGAAAAATAGTCAATTCATGAAACTTTCCAAGAATGATCGACTGAATCATTACATAATGATTCCATATATATATGAAAATTTCCATCTGGATGAGAGACTATGTAAGTGTGAAGCCTCATATTGAATCAACAAGTACGTATAAATATTACACATGAACCTGATAGTCAAATTCAGTAGATGAAAAAAAATATTGTTTGAATAGCTTCAAGTTTTAAATAGAATAACTTTCTAAGCATAAAAAATCAATAGTAGTGGAGTGTTCGTTAGGTATCACGATGACAAGAAAAAATGTAGTACTATTTCTATGCTAGTAATTAAATCCATCACATGGAGGTAACAAGGTGAATCAATAATATAATTTAATTTAAGTTAAGCACACAAGACAGTATGATTGTTATGATTTTTTTATCAATGCACAAAATACTAAGCAAGTGTATGATGTTCCATATCCTTTGTGTAGAGATAATGTTGATTGGTGAGTGACTATAAAGACAGTGTATGATTAGGATTAATATTGATAATATATTAAATTAGTAAATTTTTTTTGTATTAATTTATCATCTATCTCTACTCATTTGATCTGCAAAATATTGTGTATACTTGACTTTAAAAGTACAGCCTGATTGTTTCCACGACTATGAGAGTAAGGCCATTTTCAAGATGACTAACTAATTTAGGGATGCTACTTCTACCTCATCTTTATGAGGATCTTCGGACTTATTGGAGGACTCTAGAATTTAAAGTTAGGTCTTAACGAGCAAAGTGTGTTTGGCTCGTTTCACATTCGATCGAATAAAATAAATATAATTTGTGTATATATTGTATGAAATGTATATATGAAGTGTATATGAAAATTGTACTGATAAAAATATAAATAATGGATATTGTATATAAAAATTGTATAATAAATATATATAATGGGTAATGTGTATATGAAGTGTTTAATAAAGGTATATATAAACAATATACACTTGGCTACAATATGTCTTTTGATTTTATGTGGCCATCTGATTTACCGATATTTCATTAGGATGTCTACTTAATTATAATGTGCTTGCTCCTAAAATTTAAGGAAAAACTAAGGGTCTTTATGTATACTCTTATTGTATAATGTTGTAGTTTAAATATTATATTTATTTTATTTGTTACTTGAATTTTATTAAAACGTATCGTTAAGTCCAGCGCTAGATAACAATAAAAATCTCATTTTATGTAATGTCGTTGTCACACCACTTCCCTTTTTTATAATTATTAAGGATATGACGGGTTTTTTTTTTAAAAATAAAGAGAAATATAAAACTAAAGAAAAAAAAAGATTATTTTTTTTTAGAGTCGCCACTTGAAATTGAGTTTTTAGGTGTTCCAAGTCACCTGGTAATTCCTAATTTAAAAGAGAGAAAAAAAACTCTTTATTTTTAGTCTACAAAAACAGAGATTGGGTAAGGAATTCTATTGACCAGAGGGAAGGTGTGAGGCACCCCCGAGTCCCGTGATTCTAGCACGGTCGCTTTATTAAGTCATGTTTGGCTAAAATAATTTTGGATAAAAAATGTAAATTTGTGTTAGTTACTAATTTATTTTTAATAACAAATCATTGTCCTAGGAGCGTAACCGCACACAAGTCCACTTTTTTAGAAGAAAAAAATACACACCAAGAATTGTAACCGAACACATTGGTATTTAATATTTTATTTATTTATTTATTTTATTAAAAAAAAGACTGATAATTAATGACTCAAATTTTATTTAATAATGAGAAAAAAAAATTAATGAAAAATGAACTTGTTGCAACATATAGACATGAAAAAGATCTTCCTTTTTTTCCGCAAATTGCTATTTAACGGTTTTTTTTAAAATAAAATATAAATATATATATATATATATATATATATATATATATAATTTCAAAAAAATGACCACTTTAGTAAAATTTTCAGTTTTTACACAAAATAACCATATGTTCTCTTTTGCAAGAAAATTGCAAAAATAGTCAATTTTATCTGATAGTTAAATTGCTAATCAAAAGTGGGCGATTTTGTATTTTTGTTTCAATAACCGTTTCATATATTTATTTAAGAGAAAAAAAAAGAATTTATGAAATGATCAAATTTACATTTATTTTTTTTGCAAAAATGACCAGATTTATATTTTTTGCAAAAAATGACCAGTTTTGTGTTTTAAAAAAAACAGTCTCTTTCTTTTTCTTAAAATGACCAAAAACTAAACAATAAAAACAAAAACTTTGAGACTTTTTTTTTAGCAAAGCATGGGTTATGTATCAACTTTATAATGATAAAGATAGAATTAACATCTAATTTAATAATATAACACAAATGTATAATAACAACAAAACATAATTTAGCCAATTCCAATAAAGTTATGTATCAACTTCATAATGATAAAGATAGAATTAACACCTAGCTTAATAATAGAACACAAATATACGATAACAACAAAGCATAATCATATCAAGTATCATAACATATTTAACTAATTCGAATAAACTAAACATAATAATTTAACCAAAAATATAAACATGTTTCATTATTTTTTGAAGTTACATTGCAAAATGTAGGAAAAGAGATATACCTAAAGAGATGATAGCAAAACAATGATGAAAGCAAAGCTTAATTGAACTCCCAAAAACAACAAAAGATGAAATATATTTTTAGAAGAAGACTTTTTTTTTTCTATTCTTATGATTTTACCTCTTCTAATTTTCTTTTTTTTTCTCCTCTTGAAATGAAAGAAGAATGGGGTTTAAATAGGTGTTGAGCATTAAACCCCCCACTCTTCTTGAAAGCTTAAGAGTCAATGCATGCATTGAACTCTTTGTTTTCCCAAGGTGCCACCCAAGATGACCAATGAAATTTCCTCTTTTCTTTTTTTTTTCTTTTTCTTTTTCCAAGATAAAATTAATTAAAAGACTTCATTGCCCTTTTAGATGACCCATTTCTTTTATTCATTAATTGAATAATAGCTAAATGGGTCGTCTGAAAATTTAGAATAGGCCCAAAATGTCATTTTAGATGACCCATTTCTTTTATTCATTAATTGAATAATGAGCAACTTACAAAAATGACTATATTTATAGGGTTATTGAAGTTCAATAGCTATAAGTATGCTATTTACAAAAAATGACTACAATTTATATCTTTTTGTAGCTATATTTTTGTATACGTTTTTCATTTTTCTATTTATACACTGATACAACTTTAATTACAATGAACTAAACAAGGAATTGTTTGTAAACATAACACATTGTCTTTATATTATGTCCATAAAACGAGCAACTTTCCATTATTAAATTAACAACTACTAATTACTTATATGAAGACATATCTGATCATATTAAATTAACAACTAATAATTACTTATATGAAGACATATCTAATCATATTCTAATTAGTTTAATGGAAATTGTGGTACATCATACTCCATTTTCTTGTTGTCTTCATATTTCTTATTGAGGCGTCATCAATGTACTCATAAATTTTTGTTTTCTTAACTGAGGTACTGTATGTGAGCAAATTATTGCATTTGTGAATGAATGTTAAGTATTTTGATTTTTAAATGGGTGAACTCCATCAATGTTGTATTCGTATCATTTTCGTAAGATATGATGGCAAACTCTTGAATACCGAATCAAAATATGATCTGATTTATACGAATGAACAAAGTATCTTATGAACTATCCTCCAACTCGCAAACCATTAAGCACCTAAAGATTTGATTTTGAACACAACACTCATGCATACGAGTATACACATCAAAATATGTATTTTTAAATTTATTAAACTACACATGTGAAAGCTTCTCCTTCAAATTATGAACTATGTTATGATTTTCGTATATCTACATATGCGGGGCTTCAATCGGACGATCTAACACATCGAATTTGATTTCCTACAAATGAAGAATGTATTTTGTACAATTAGCATATAAAACTTAAAGTTTTAATATATCCAAGGTACAAGTATTTATTAAAACTTAATGTATTAATATATCAAACAATGTAAAGTATAGAAATTTAACAAAAGATCACAACAATTTT
>JAJOOO010024788.1:0-12422 GCA_029582685.1 Solanum piurae
AACCGCAATCAAGCATTTTTCAACTAAGGTCTGGACAAAACGGAGACATGACTCCGATTCAAACATGACATACGGAACGAATAGAATAATCATGAGATTAAAAAAAAAATGGAGAAAATAAGTTGTCATATTCAACAAACAACAGGTAAAACAGCCTACATCTTTCACATGGATGAAAGCAATCAGTGTACATAGACGATTTCCAAGACAAACCCGTATTCAAATTGACCATGCATCATGTAGCATAACATAGCTACATTAAATACAAATGGTGATTTTAGTTTCAAAACAAAGAGATAAAACAGGATATTAATGGCTAAAATGAAACCTTAACATAAAACACCACGTCTTATCAAAGCTAGAATCACACCTCACAGACCAAATTTTGCAATACTCGAGCATGATGACGATAAGATCCAAGCAGTTATAGACGACACGATTTGATAAATAATGAGGAGATAAACTAAGAAATCAAAGCATATGCAACACTTGAGGTAACGAAGACAACAAAAATGCTAACAGTCGACCGAAACGAACAAAGCACTAGAGAGTTTCAACCATACTTTAATGAAACAATAGCCGAGATTTTAGCAAGAGCATAGAATTTAATTAAACAAATCAACCATTTCTACATGAAAAGCTAAACTATAACTTAGGAGCATTCAAATAGAGAGCTTAAACCGGTCAAAGCAAACAAAACAAATCTAAGGAAAGAAATTACCTCCTTTCGGGCAGCGAACTGAGAACCGAACACAGGAGCCTCCCAACACCACAAGTGAGAAACTCCAACGGAAAACTTGGATTAAAAACAAATGACCCAGAAACTTTCAGCAATACGAACACTATCACCCTATAAGCTTTTCCCTATTTATATTCTATAGTTTCAGTTTTTCTTGTGTCTCCCTCACTGTATCTTCGTCTGTTTCTTCCAACTTTTTCAATATTTTCTCCAACTTTTTTTTTTTCAAAATTCCTCTCCCCCTTTACAGTGAACAACCATAGAGTACATATAGCATGGAAATTAGGGTAAAATAGGGTGAAACGAACGAAAATTCAGGTCCAAAGCCCATCCGAAAATTCAAAACCCAAAAACTTCTTTCACCATTTGGGGGGAGACATACTTTCCTCAAATTTTTTCCCCATTCCGAAAGAGGAAATGGGAGAAACGCGTGCCTGCTGCCATTGTATGAGTTGAAAGGGACGCGAAGAAGAAGACAAGAAATCGCAGAGTACCGTTGTATCATATACTAGGTGTGAAGTCGCCGTCTGTTTGCCGTTTGGAACTTGATGCTGTTGCTTTTCTCTTTTTTTTTTCGTCTGGAATGTTTTGGGTTCTTTGATAAAGAGATAAAGGGGTTGGGCCGGGTAATGTTTTTGGATTTGCTGGAGTTTGGGAATTATATGGCCCAACTTAAAGTCTTAAAAGGGTAAGGTAAAAGGGTAGTTAAAAATTGTAATAAAAAGGGTTATATTTGCAATTAGAAAGACTACATGAATTAACAATTTAACCATACGAAATTAATGTTGTAGTCAAATTGATTTTGATTAGCAAATCCGGCTAAAGTTTGAAAATAAGATAAATTGATATTAATTAATTAACGAAATAAAATAAATAACTCAAATATAAACCAAATAACTCAAAGTTAAAACCATAAGTTAAACTAAATTAATTCAAGTAAAGTGTTTAAATAAATACAATCTTTTGAGACGATTTCTGAATACTCCTAAAATGTAATAAATACGTGCAAATTTATATAGAATATATAAATTATTTTTCAAATGACGAGATAACTTAAAATGACTTGAAAAATACCTTGAATTATATAAAGTTAATTATTTCAAATTGTTCGGAAATTAAGAAGCTCGTGAATTAATTCCTATAGGGGAGGGTCAAATTGGGTGTCAACAACTAACATACACGAAAAACTGAGAAAATCAGCAAATTCCTATAAAATGGCTCATAAATGCCCAAAATTTTTGTTAAAAATGGTGAGACTTCACGTACTGCTCCTCAACTCCCTACGGAGGTTTTTGTAAAGGTTAACATACACGAAAAATTGAAAAAATCGCCAAATTTCTATAAAATGGCTCCTAAATGTCTAAAATATGTGTAAAAAATGGTGAGGCTTCACGTACTGCTCCCCCAACTCCCTACGGAGGATTTTGTAAAAGTTCTGCAAAAAATTTATCCGGAAGCAATATAACCAAAATATTCATGGGCTAACACTCACGAAAAACTGAGAAAATCGCTAAATTCCTATAAAATGGCTCGTAAATACCCAAAATATGTGTAAAAGGAAGCAATATGTACTTTGTGTTGCCATATCTTGCCTTATTTAAGTTTCTGTAGATGCAGATCCAGTCTCAGATGAACTCTTATAATTGTACGTGCACTTCCAATCATCGATTTCAATACAATATGAGTTCATTACAACATGTCATTCCGAGCCAGACACCTATGAAAACGGAGAATATAATGACAAAGAACAACTTAGCTCACAAGTATGATATGTGTCTTCACTATCCATTGATCATTGTAGACTACTGAAGACTCTTGTTTCAGAAAAAGAAACAGATGCTCTAGTTTTTTACGGTAGAGGCACCAATGTCCCATAAGTATGACAAGAATGTATCTGTATATCATTTATGATAATTCAGAGCTATATTTATCATTTTTCTCTTAATAAATTATAATGTGAAAATTCAGGTAATCAACCAAATGAACTACTACAATCCTCTCCTTCCACATAATTTGATTAATCATTGGGAATTGATACTAACCTTCCAATTAATTAGTTGTCTCTCTGCTATTTCATTAAATAATGCAACCATTGACTTTGAAAGCCAATGGGAATGCATATTGCCTGCCAATGTATTAGCTGTCTAGTTAATCCAATCCTTTGGTTAAACCATAACTAGTTCTTTGAGTATAGTTATGAACAACTCTTTTTCTAGGATTGGATCAGAACTTGGAGATACAAAAAGGCAAAAGAAGATGGAACTTGCTTGATTGCAAATAGTAAGATAAATTAACTTTCTATTGCTTTACAAAATCTCTAAGTTGTTTGTTAAATTGATACTATACAACAGTTGAATTATTAATCCATTTTGCGACAACTTGCAGAGTTGATGAACTTGCAGGAATTTGCGATGACTCAAAATGACATTGACAGTGTGTTGGATCAACTAAGAAGGATGAAGAAGAGTGGATCAGCTGAACTGAATAGCTTCAAGATTGATAAACTTGAAATGCACCTAAGATTTTTGAAAACCTTTATCATGTATCATCTTCTTTTGCCTAATTTCTTAGTCAAAATCACAGAGAAGGCCAAATCCACTGTTAAAATGCTTCACATAGTTTTTGGCGAATGCGAAAGTAACTTTAATGTGGTAAAGCTAGAATCGGAGCTTCTGGAATCCATTTTACGGTACAATCATGATCAGTTGAAAGATTCCTATCTGCCAGAATATATGGATTGCCTCGGCAAGAATCTAAATGACGTACTAATAATGTGCCTGGAAGGGAATACGTCTTTGAAAAATGAAGAAATCCTTAGATTTATAAAGCAACTGAAAATTGTTCAAAAGAAAATGAAATTTTTGAGATATGTATATCGTATATGTCTCAGAGATAAATGGTTGTGTCGAGCATGAGAGCTGAAAGGTCTGGAGACCCGAATTCAGTTCATGGCTGACAATGTCGGACAGATATGTTTTTCTTTTTGGGTTTGTGGGAATGAAGAAGAAACAGATGCCAAAGAGGATGAAGAAGAAACAGATGCAAAAGAGGATGAAAAAGAAACAGATGCAGAAGAAACAGATTCAGAAGAAACATTTTATGAAGAAACATTTTACGAAGAGGATGAAAAAGAAAAAGACTCAGAAGAAGATGAAGAAGAAACGGATTCAGAAGAAATAGATTCAAAAGAGGAGGAGAATGATATCTCGAGAAAGGATCGTTATCTACTTTTCCTGGTTGTGCTAGTGGAGATGGAAATGCAAAAGATTATTCTTGGTGAACTAAAGACTTCAAAGTTTGCTCAATCAAGAACTTTCAAGGATAAGATATTACCAAAAGGATTTTCATATCATCTACGTAATCTGCTGGTGTATCTTAGAAATGAAAAGCTTAAGAAACTTCCTACTAATGTCACTGCTCGAAACATTGATGTGGCAATAGAGTTCTTGTTGGTCTTTCTTGGTGATGTGCCAAATCATGTTATTAATGGCAAGGGGCTGAATGAAGTCTTAGCAAACATTGGAGTTCTTGTGGGAGACATACTATGTGTAATTCAAATGCTTCTTGCAGAATCTACAATCAAAGAAGACTCTAGCAAGATTGATCTTGACACCATGAAAATATTGGTGAAAATTGAAGATCTAAAGGCACAAGTGGAGGAGAGGTACAAATCCTTAAAATACAGTCTATCTAATTATGAGTTCCCCGTTGTTGGTGGATTGAACTTTCTTGATTCTCTTCTAAGGAAATTGAATGAGATATTGAAATCTGAATCAAGTTTAGATTTCCTGATGAAGCCCCATATTGGTATTTTAGAGAAAGAGCTTTCATCTCTAACATCTGTTTTCAGAGATGTCGCAAAGGTGCAGCATAAACATGATGAAATTCTTAAAGATCTTCAGAGGCGTGCTGTCAGTTTGGCATATGAAGCTGAAGTATCCATCGACTATATTCTTGTTAAATATAACGCTCTTTGCCATTCTTTTTGTTCACTTCCTGCAATCATAGAAGAGATCAATCATATTAATGTGGAGGTGACAAAGATGGGGTCGGTGAACCTTGCTCTGACGCCATCTAAACGTCTGCCACCTCAACATAGCAATCTTATGAATGATGAGGACGATATTGTTGGTTTTGAGGATGACACAAAAATAATGATTCAGCATCTGATACGAGGAACAAGTGAGCTAGATGTCATCCCTATTGTTGGGATGGGAGGGAAAGGTAAAACAACTTGTGCTAAAAAGTTGTATAATAATGACATCATTGTTTCTCATTTTGATGTTAGAGCATGGGGCATCATTTCTCAAACATATAACCGGATAGAGCTATTACAAGATATTTTCAGTCAAGTAACTGGTTCCAAGGGAGAGAAGGATGATGTCCTTGCTGAAATGTTGAAGAAAAAATTAACGGGAAAGAGATATCTCATTGTATTGGATGATATGTGGGATGGTATGGTGTGGGATGACTTAAGGCTTTGCTTTCCAGATGTTGGAAATAGAAGCAGAATAGTTCTAACAACTCGACTTGAGAAAGTGGCTAAGCAAGCGAAGCACCATACTGATCCTTATTATCTTCCATTCCTAAAACCCGATGAGAGTCTAAAGTTGTTGCAGAAAAAGGTGTTTCAACAGGAAGGTTGCCCGCCTGAACTACAAGATGTGAGTCAAGCGGTTGCAGAAAGATGCAAAGGACTGCCTCTGGTGATTATCTTGGTAGCTGGAATTATCAAAAGGAAGAAAACGGAAGTCTCTTGGTGGGATGAGGTTAAAAATTTTCTGCTTTCCTATCTTGGTGAGTCCGAAGGATATTGTCTTTCAACAATGCAGTTAAGTTACAACAACTTACCCGATCATTTAAAGCCTTGCCTTCTTTATGTGGGGATGTTTCCGGAGGATGCAAGAATTCCAGTGTCTAAATTGATAAGTTCATGGATAGCAGAAGACTTTGTGCAGAACATTGAATCAATAGAAGAAGCAGCTGAAGGTTACTTGACGGAGCTCATTAGCAGTAATGTGGTAATGGTTTCAAAGAGAGGATATAATGGTAACGTCAAATACTGTCAGGTTCATGATGTAGTGCTTCACTTTTGCTTGGAGAAGAGTAGAAATGAAAAGTTTATGCTGGCAGTGAAGGGGCATGATAGCCAATTTCAACCTTGCGATTGGAAGGAAAGTCGAGTGAGATTCACTTTCAGTGAAGAGCTTTCCAAGGAAAGTCAGAAGCCTTTCCACCAACACTTGAGGTCACTGATAACGACAAATCAAGCAGAATCTTATCATTGGAATCCCATCCGTCAGGTTAGTGAAGTGAAACTTCTTAAGATCTTGGATTTGAGTTGTTGTGGTGTGAGAGCTTTGTGGTCAGTTACATTGAAACCACTAATTCACCTCAAGTACCTCACAGTTCTCGCACGTAAATTCCATTTTCATCGAGAATCACATCTGCTGCATCTTGAAACTTTAATTGTGAAGGGACTAAGCATAATTAAGAGTAAGGCGTTACCAGCGAGTTTTTGGAAAATGGGAAAATTAAGGCATGTTGATGTTTCTCGGGATGAATTTGATAAGCAAGGTATCTTAGAACAATCCCTTAAATTGGTAAATTTGAGGAACTTAAGGAGAGCTGTAATCTCCTACTTAGGTATCTCAAGGTGGGATGCCTCGGAGGAATCCTTTCCCCAGCTCGAAACACTTGTTATAAAGAGGTGTGATGACCTCAAGGAGATCCCCCTTAGCTTTGCAGATATTTCAACACTGAAGATTAAGTGTGAGAAAGAATCTCTCAAGGCTTCAGCTACCAAAATGAAGGAGGATGTTGAAGAGAATGAAGGAAACGATCGTATTGACCTCATTATCAAAGTAAGTAGAAACAAACTCCTAAATATGTTGTGTTTTTGAGTATCTATATGCATCTAATGTGCAAACATTACAGGATTAATTGGTGAATCAAGTATGTGCCTGTCGATCTGATGGAAATTTCATACCAGCATTCGGAATGAAGATGTGAAATCCTACTAAAGTAGTTCATCTTAGAGTCACAACTTGGAATATAGAAAACTCCAAGGTTTTTGATATGAGTCTTAGATTTAAGCTCATTGACATGATACTTTACTATGTACTTAAAATTTTGAAGTTTGTTATTGTGCCAGCTATTGAAATATAGTATATATTCTTTTTCACTACTGCTTCTTTCATTTACTTGACACAGTAGGAGACTAGATAGTTGTCCAACAATACTTGTTCAGTTTAGAAAATCAAGAGATAATTTACCGTTTGTGTCTATTTTGCCCTTGCTATTAAATACTGGTTATCATCTAGTACATTTTTCAAAGTATTATATGTAATAAAGTCAATGGATAGAATAATAATATTACCCCTATTATTTATTGTTTCTTAAGGGATGTGTCAAGTCAATAGTGAACAATTATTGTTGGACAGAGGGAGTAGATGTTATAATAAGTTGATGAGCAGGATATCCGTGAACTTGTGTTATGTATTGTAACTTTTTCTTTATGTACCTCTCCTATTTGGACTATTTTAATGTGTGATTCGACTAAAATGCTTGCCAGTCTAAATGGTTGTCGATCCTTTTTTTGACCTGCCCTCATCGGTCTGCCCTCCATTATTAGCATCACACATTGGATTTGGAGTTAAAGATCTCACACGGTCAGTACTCAACTATGAACTCTTTTTTTCAGAAAGTCACTCAATTTTGGTTTTTAACTCAAAAGTCACTCAACTATGAATTCGTTTCTCAAAAAGTCAGTCAACTATAATTTTTTTCTCAGAAAGTCACTCAACTTTGAATTTTAACCCAAAAGTCACTCACTCAAGACTCAACTATGAATGTTTTATTTATAAAGTCACTCAACCATTGCTTTACTTACAAAGTCACTCAACCTATTCAAATTAATTACTTTTAATTACAATTTACTTTAATGAAATTTTTATTCCTAAGTAATTTTTTTTTTTAAAAAAAGTATCCATTTGTATTGCCAATTATACCATGCTTAAAAAGTATCCAATTTCACCGTCAGTATACTATGCTTAATTTTTATTTTTTCAAACTAGAACGATGTTCCATAAACACATATTATACATAGTATAGAAAAAATAAATCAAAACACATGGAATTTAAAGGTTCTTAAAATAATAAATCCTAACTATTATATTTGGGGGAAAAGGTAAAATAAAAGGATCACTATTTTTAGTGGATCGAGTCAAGTAGGTGGGTCATCTTTTTACAATTTTAGTTAGAAATAAAAATTTCATTTAAGTAAAATTTCTGAGAAAAGAAATCAAAGTTGAATGACTTTTGAGTTAAAAATCAATATTGAGTGACTTTCTGAGAGAATAATATATTATGGAATACGACATTATTCTCAAAGACTAGGGAAATTTTACTAAAGCAATCAATAGGAATGAAGCACTATCATTAATTAATAAATTAAGAATGTAATAATTCATACACAATAATTCTGTTTGTGCCATTGACAACTCAAATTATTGTTTAATCTCCTCACCCATCTCTCTGTACTAGATAACACCTTGTGCCATATTGGATACAGATCTACCGCTGAACTACTGAGAAATAATAGGAGATTCGATAAGTTAAGATTAAGGTGAGTTTTATTGATTCATAATTTATGATAATATTTATCCTCTAAATCCCAATTTAAGAGTACTTTTAGCTTGACTGGTGGAGGAATTTTGGTGATTGTTTTTCCTTTTAATTTCTATCCCTAAAAAATTCAATTAAGGATATTCAGACACAAGTCATAATGAATAAAGCTAACAAATTCGTTTCGGTTCCATCGAGTCTCCTACAGTCAAGTAAACGAAAGAAGGAGAAATAAATTGTACAATAAACTCGTATGGGTGTATATAAAACTTTTAGATTTTGAGGTTGAGTTAGGTTCAAGTATCATAACATTTTTTTATAAGGTATCATAGCTAGATCTATTCTAGTTTACACTCCTGGTCTAGTTAGGTCTAGACATTAACGAGAGTTTTAAAGTGGGTTAGAGTACCACATTGATTTGGAACAGACTGATAATTTACTTTTATGGACTTAAGCAATCCTTGCATCATGAGCTACATTTAGAGGTTGAAGTTGGTTCAATGCCCATATCTTTACACAATTAGTAGGCATTTGGACATGCGATTTCATATCGTGATATAAAATCATGAGATGAAATCAGCGTTTGGACATGCGATTTCATGCTGATTTCATCTCATAATTTGGAGATGAGATGAAATATCAAATTCTCCAAAAATCATGATTTGAGATTTTTCAAATACAAAAATTGATCCACAAGTTTATATATTGTAAAAAAAATAATCCAAATTTAGTTTATATATATCTACTAGCCATTTGTTTCATATGTAAATAAAATTTATAATTCATATCGTTACTTTTTTAAACCGTTTATATCTCATATTAAAATTATTCTCGCCAATATAAAATTTATTTTTACTTCAAATCAATTCTTAATTTACCATTTATATTCACCAAATTCATTATTTTTTTATCAAATTTATCACTACTCATTCAAATCAATGTTTAATAATAATAAAAATTTCATCATTATATTGAGTGTACAAGATTAACCACTACGACATTAATTGAAAAAATAATTTTTTTAGCTACTAACAACTTGAACACTATAACTTATGTTCAATTTTTTTTATTGAATTAAGGTTAGATCAATAAATATTGTATTTTTTTTAGAATAATTTTGTGATAATGTATTATGTGATTTTATTATTTTTTGCTTATTTGGTAAGATTGTATAAAAAATTGAGACAATTTTAATAGTTTTACAATTTATGCGGGTTTTATGTTTATGAGAAAACATATAATATAAAAAGTCCAAATTGCATGTTCAAACAAAACTCCAACTTTATCTCATGATTTAATTATGATTTCATATTGCATAGATAAACGGCCCCTTAGATTACGATTTTGCCACTATATTAAATTTAAATGTTATAAATTAAATATTAAATAGTAAATTATCATATTAGTACATGAATCAACCACCATAAAGTCTCTTGGATATGTATTCTTTGTATTAATTTTATGTTGGAGTAAATTCATGAATTTTTTGTTTTTGTTCATCTTCCAATTGAAAATATGAATGGCTTTGTTTGACCTTCACAAAAAAAAAAACCTTTCAAACCTATATTATATTCTTTCTTTTTTATATATAAATATTTGTATTAATGTGAAGTACATTACAAAAATGTTATTACCACTAATAACTCACCATTATGTAAATATATGTAACTCCTACTAATTATATTTATTATGATTTTTACTCTCACCTCTCATCCTCATCATCTCAAATGAATTAATATCATATATATTCATGACAACTCTTTGTGTTCCTCAATCCTATCCTATAAATAATGACATTTGACACAATATTATATTACACACTTAAAACCGTGGAAAAAAAGAAGAGAAAATCTCTATGCTCTCTTCTCTTGTCTCTTTTTATTTATTTGTTTTGTTTAATGTTTATGTTTCTTGTTTGATGTTATTGT
Organism: Solanum piurae; assembly: GCA_029582685.1. Taxonomy (NCBI): domain Eukaryota; kingdom Viridiplantae; phylum Streptophyta; class Magnoliopsida; order Solanales; family Solanaceae; genus Solanum; species Solanum piurae. The sequence continues at coordinate 10,294 of JAJOOO010024788.1, forward strand.
ACAACTTTCTATTGTTTTGTTGTTATTATTATTGAGAATTTACAGTGGTTTGTTGTTTTGTATACATTAGCCTAGAATGTGGTATTTTAGTATGCTCATTTGAATATTATATTTGTACAGTAGTTATTTATTTTTACTTGATGCACTTTTAGTCAATTTCATAATTAAGAATGTATTCTTTTTATCAGGAAGATATATGTACTTTCTATAGTAAAAATGATGGATTGTTTTTAGTAAATACCAATAGATTTGAAGGTAAAATGTCATTTGCAATACGAAATTTACATGAAATATTTGGGATAAACGTGCAACGCATGTTCCCAGAACTAATATATATATATCAGAAATGTTCAAAAGTTGTACTTGTACTAGCTGCAAGAACTCAAATGGCTTCCAAACAAGAGGTAATTCTTAATCTAATAATAATGCTTTTTGTATTGCTTCCACAGCTATTGCCTTTTTGCACTGTTTGTTTAGTCGTCTTTTGAGAACATTCTCTCTACCATTTCAAAGATAAGGTTAACGTTTGTGTACACTCTACCCTCTTCAGACTCGACTTGTGGGATTACATTGGGTTTGTTATTGTTGTGTTGTTGAATTGTATTATATCAACAATACATTCATTTATCTATCTTAAGAATCTCTGTTAGGACATCAATCTGGCTCTCGTTGCCAGATGTGGAGTTCAATTTTTATACACTCACAATGTAAAAGATTGTTTACACATGTATATACTACCTGCACCGGCGGAGCCACATGTATTCAAGTGGTGTCAATTGATATCTCTTCATCGTAAAATTACACTGTCTAGCTAATATGATTTTATGGTTTCACTTTCACATATATGTTTCTCTGAGCTGAGGGTTTTTCGGGAACAACCTCTTTACCTCCACGAGCTAGGTTTCCAGACCCTACTTGTATGATAACAATGTGTTTGTTGTTGTTGTATTTATCTGTTTCTCCTTTGTGGTTTTTCATTTGGTTGATTGACTCCATCAGATATTAATTATTCTGTAATAAATAATAACCGGGAAGTGCTTACAATGATGTGTGATATTTCTTTTTATTTACATCTTTCAGCAATTGTGTATGATATGAAGCTATATATATGAATCACTTCTTGATCTCAGAAACCTTTGTTTGTGAATCAGGGAGTACCTGATCCTACACTAATCAAAGCTGAATTGCCATGCCCAGCAGCTCGAAAAAGCAACTTTTCTGACAAAGATTGTGTCTTTAAGACTGTGATGAGGTATTTTCCCCTCTGTAACAGTTGTTCAATCTTCTCAATCTTAAAAGAACTTTGTTTCAAAAGTCGAAGCAGATTCTCTCTTGTGTCAACTCTAGTGAATGCAATATAGCTTCAAAACACTTTTGAAGTTTGTTGTTTTGAAAGGTAGCAACAGTCTAGGATTGTTATAAGAGTGTAGGTTGTGGTTTTTACATCCATTCGAGCCTCCACGTATTGCGTGATATTTATTTTGCTTTGCAGTCTGATAACTGAGTTGGAGTTCACTTGTGGAACAGAGAATGGCTGTTCCATATTATCAGAAAACTTAGTTAAAATTTAAGTTACGCGAAAATGTTAGAGATAGCTATCAAGTCTATCAATGTCATTGTTATTTAGACTGTATAAAACTTCACATGATGTGTCATCGCGTGCCCGTTGACTGCTTGATTTGGAAGTTCTATTATTTGAAACTAACTAATATCGATTTGCAGTATACTTAACCAGACAACTCAGAAGAGATTTGATCTCCTCAAAGATCAACTGATAATATCCGGGATAACTAGTGCAGACACTCTAAAGGTTTGTCCTCCCATATATACATATCTTTTTGTTGTTGTTTTCGGTTCAAATTTTCCATCGTTCACCTTGGAGATTTAACGTGTTTTCATCTTCACTCTAGGGTGTTGTTTCCTTGATATTTGACAATGCTATACTGGAACCAACATTTTCCTCAATGTATGCCCAACTCTGTTCTGATCTCAATGACAAGCTGCCTTCATTTCCTTCTGATGAACCTGGTGGAAAAGTGATCACGTTCAAGCGCGTTCTATTAAATAACTGTCAGGAGGTATTTGCAAGTGCTCACAAACTGCGGGAAGAGGCAAGGAAAATGACAGCT
>JAJOOO010024789.1:0-25245 GCA_029582685.1 Solanum piurae
GTTTTCTATGCAAGGGCTGGCGCACCGCCCCACCATAGCGCCAGAGAAGTGTGTTTGTAGGTTGGGGCCTGGCGCCCTGTGCCAGCCAGTGCGCCATGGTCGCCTGCCCCCACCCTTTCTTCGTTGTTTAGTCCGTCTGAGTTCTTTCATATGGTTCCTTTACTCCCCTTGGATTCTAAACACTCTAAACTACTTCTAAACATATAGAAATCATCCATAACATGAGATCATAACCCTTGAATCTATAATTCAAATTCAAGGTAGAGCTAAGAGTCAAGTCTTGAGAGTTCTTCCGAGTCATTTTAATAAGTCTTTTACAATCGTTTTAAGACTTGTTTTAAGACTTGAGCACTTGATTTTGAGAAAGAGTAGAGTTGAGTTCATTTTATTTAAAATGTTCTAAGGGAACTAAGTATTCTCAAGAGTAAGTAATTTCACATTTAAGATGAGAGGAAACACTGATTTCCAAAAGAGTTTTTGAGCAGTTTTGAGTAACATCTCTTTTAAGAGAAATATTTTTGAGTAATAATCTCAAACCACAGAAAAAGTTATGCTTTTAAAAATATGAGCTAGTTACATCTTGGGAGTAGTATTGAGCACCGATATGGGGACGAGTTCAGATAACTCAAAGTCTCCATAAACCATGTAGCCAATGTGGGTAGAAAGGGTCATACTTTTTAGATGATTCTTAGTGCTTTTCAGCATAGACTAGTGGATCCACTTAGTAATAGGTCATACCCCAACAAAGTACAGGACAGTTCTGGCAGCGTGGGCCATACGTTGTATCATCACATAACTCATAGTGATGGTTGTTGGTTAGAGAATCTCCCATAGAGTTATTTCGTATTCTTAATATACAAATTGAGTTATATTGTAATATCTAATACATTGAGTTTATATCTTCTGTTTAAAATTTTTCTTTATACCTGCATTATTGTCATTGCTTTTATACTGAAATGAGTTGAGGTTGAATTGAGTGGAGACAAGGTAAGTTGCTTCTCCAGTTCAAGCTTATGTCGTGTATTAGAATTCCCCTCACATCCTCGTACATTACATGTATTGACGCAATTTGGCCTGCATCTTTTATGATGCATATACAGGTAACGAGGATCAGCATCCAGTGCTTCATTGATCCAGTCGAGCTTAAAAGTTATTTGGTGAGCCTCCTTGCTTCCGGAGGATCCTTTTTTGTTATGTTTCAGTTATTTCAGTTTTTAGGATGATCGGGGGTCTTGTCTCGACATCCCTCATAGTATTAGAGGCTTCATAGATAGATAGACACTAGTTCATGAGTCTTTTTCATTTTAGTTGTTATGTTCTAGACTTGAGTTACCTCTATGGCTAGTGAATGTTTATTTCTAAACTATTCTAAGTTGTCTAATTTGAGACTTTTTGAGTTAAATCTTTCAGTTAAGTTTATTCTATGTTGAGTAAGTCTTCCGCTAAGACTTAATCTAGGCCAAGGGTTCGCTTGGGACCAACAATGGTTCTTGAGTGCTAGTTGCGTCGAGGGTGTAGGCTCGAGGCTTGACAAACTTGGTATCAGAGCACAGACTTTAAGAGTCCTAGGATGTCTATGAAGCCGTGTCTGTAGAGTCCTAGTGATCTGCGTGAAGTGCGCCACATCTATAATTAGGAGGCTGTGATATTTAGGAACTATCTCACTTCTTTCATACTCTTTTCGTGCGATAGAGTTCATCTCTATAAAGTTTTTTTCTAACTCGTTCTTGCACGTATCTTTCAGATCATGCCTCCATGAAGAGCTGTTCGAGGTCATCCTGCTAGGAGAAATGTTGATACTCAGGATCAAGGGGTCCCCAATACACCAGAAGTGCAACCCCAAGGAGAGGTCACTAATGCTGAGTTTCGGGAAGCTATCCGGATATTGAGCCAAGTTGTGACCAACCAAGCTGGGAAACAGAGAGAGATTCGACAGGATGTAGCTGATACGTCAAGGATCCGCGAGTTCTTAAGGATGAATGCTCCCAACTTCACTGATTCAAGTGTCATTGAGGATCCGAAATACTTTGTGGAAGAGCTAAAAAAGGTTTTTGAGGTTATACATGTTGCTGATGTTGAGCAAATGGAACTAGAAACATACCAACCTAAGGGTGTTGCTACATTATGGTTTGATCAATGGAAGAAGAGTAGAGTTGAGGGTGCACCAATTGTGAGTTGGGCGGTGTTTGAGGAGGCCTTCTTGGGGAGTTTCTTTCCCCGTGAACTGAGTGAGACCAAGGTAAGGAAATTCCTCACTCTTAAGAGGGAATCTATGAGCGTACATGAGTACAACCTTAAGTTCACCCAACTGTCCCATTATGCCCCAGAGATGGTAGCTGACATGAGGAGCATGATGGATCTTTTTGTTGCTGGGTTGTCTCTTCTGTCAAGTAAGGAGGACAAGGAAACTATGCTGATAGGAGATATGGACATAGCAAGGCTGATGATCCATGTGCAACAGGTTGAGGAAGATAAGCTGAGACATAGAGAAGAGTTCCAAAACAAGAAAGCTAAGACTGCAGGAAATGAGTCCAGATATCAGAAGAGTAATGCAATCCGGTCATCCTTCCAACAAAAGCAAAAAGGGTCTGCTTCATCATTTGCTAGTGCACCTGCACCACAGAACATAGGTGAGTTCAAGAATCAGAATTCACAGAATTTCAGAGCTAGACCTGCACAGTCTCAAGGTAGTGTGTCACAAAGAGGTAATTGGACTCTTGCATGTGCTAAGTATGGTAGGATCCACACAAGAGTGTGTAGTGATGGATCCATTCATTGTTTCAAGTGTGGTCAAAACGGTCACTTAATGAAAGAGTGTCCTAAGAACATACAAGGTAATGGCAGCGGGGGCAATACAACCCAATCTTCTTCAGCGGCTCCACCAGACAGGGCTACACCTAGAAGAGCTACTTCAGGGACATGTGGAAGGGCAAACCGTTTGTATGCAATCACCAGTTACCAAGAGCAAGATAATTCGCCAGATGTTGTCACTGGTATGATCAAAGTATTTAATTTTGATGTGTATGCTTTGCTATATCGAGGAGCGAGTCTATCTTTTATGACTCCCTATATTGCCATGAATTTTGATATTCTTATTGAGCAACTTCTTGTGCCCTTCAGTGTTTCTACACTTGTTGGTGAGTCTATTCTAGCTGAGAGAGCTTATCATGATTGTACCATTTCCGTTAATCACAAGGACATCATGGCTGACTTAGTCAAGTTAGACATGGTAGATTTTGATGTTATTCTAGGTATGGACTGACTTTATGCTTGTGATGGCTCAGTTGATTGTAGAACTTGAGTAATTAAGTTCCAATTTCCTAATGAGCCAGTTATTGAGTGGAGGAGTAGTTCAACAGTACCTAAGGGTAATTTTATTTTATACCTTAAGGCGAGAAAGTTAGTTCCCAAGGGGTGCATCTATCACTTAGTCCAGTCGTGAGTGAGTTTATAGAGGTCTTTCCAGATGATATTCATGAAGTCCCTCCTGAGAGAGAAATAAACTTCAGCATAGATATTCTTACCGATACTCATCTTATCTCAATTCCTCCATATAGAATGGAACCAACAGAGTGGAACGAGTTAAAAGAGCAATTGAAAGACCTCCTTGAGAAAGGTTTTATTCGACCAAGTGTCTCACCTTGGGGCACTCCGGTCTTATTTGTGAGGAAGAAAGATGGTTCGCTTAGAATGTTCATAGATTACCGTCAGTTGAACAAGGTTACCATAAAGAATAAGTATCCTCTTCCAAGAATCAATGATCTTGTTGATCAACTTCAGGGTGCCACTTGTTTTTCTAAGATAAACCTCAGATCAGGCTATCATCAGTTGAGAGTAAGAGAAAGTGATATCCCTAAGACAACTTTCAGGACCCGCTATGGTTATTGCGAGTTTATGGTCATGTCATTTGGTTTGACTAATGCTCCTGCAGCGTTCATGGACCTTATGAACAGAGTGTTTAAGCCTTATATAGATATGTTTGTTATCGTATTCATTGATGACATTCTAATCTATTCGAGGAATGATGAAGATCATGCTAGTCATCTCATAGTAGTTCTACAAACTCTAAAGGATAGAGAGTTCTGTGATAAATTCTCTAAGTGTGAATTTTGGCTTGAGTCTGTGGCATTTTTAGGCCACAATGTTTCTAGTAATGGGATTCAAGTTGACACTCAAAAGAGAGAGATAGTGCAGAACTAGCCTAGACCCACATCTCCAACTGATATTAGGAGTTTCTTGGGGTTGGCTGGTTATTATAGAAGGTTCGTCGAGGGGTTTTCATCTATTGCATCCCCATTGACTAAGTTGACTCATAAAATAGTTAAGTTTCAATGGTCTGAGGCTTATGAGAAAAGCTTTCAGGAATTGAAAATATAATATAAAGTGTGATCCACTAACTATTATTTTGTGTCTAATTACCTCATATGTTTTGTCTATACTTTAATTGTAAGGTGATGTGATTGGTTTATTACCACTCTCTCAATTACATACAATTGTTATATCTCAAAAAATGCTTTAGATATTTTTGAAGTATAATGTTGAATTTTTTTAAAAAATAACTACATTCTTTTTTTTTTGTTTTGTCATAAGAATATATAATGACATTTTTCATGGGAATATATGGAAACACAAATGTTCTCTTTTCGATTAAAATGACACAATTTTCTCTTTTAATCCAAATTCGATCAACTAAACCAAATGAATTCATACCAAATTAAAACTCCAAAATCTTTTTCTAATCTTCTTCATCTCCTTCCTCCATTGAAACACCATGCTATTATTGACATTGGTAAAATGCAGATATGTAAGGACAAGCTCAATTGTTTTTTGGGAACAATTTCATCATTTCATTTTTAACAGGGAAATTGATTAAAAAAAAAGTATCACCAATAATATATAAAGTATCTGATATTGTCACATTGAAATAACATGAATTGAAAGTATATCTCAAAAGACACAAACGAACAAGGAACTGAACAAAACTCACAGTTCTCTAAAGATCATCAAAGATAAAATTACCCTACTTGAAATATTAAAAAGTTTTAACAAGAAAATGAAAAACCAATTGATTTCAACATCTGAGTCTTCTCAACAACAAGAAATTATTGTCGGTTTTACCTAGTGATGGCGGTAGTCACCAAACATCTGAAAGTAGTCTTCTTGCCGACTTCATCTTGGAAGGCTCTATGTGCAATCAACATTTTGTTTTACTGTTGATGAAGTATTCGAACTTGAGATATGATCCTCTGTCCCTATTTTATCATGTCAAATTCCCCATCAACATTCAGTGCTTCTCCTGCATCTCATTTTGGCTTTGATGTTGCTAATTATCAGAGTCTTAAAGTTGGAACTCTGTCCCCTGAGTGGGATCGGGGAGCAAGAAAATACAGTAACTCCATTTATTTCAATGGTGGAAGTAGCATGTTGTTTCAATGGAGGAAAGAGATGAAGAAGATGAGAGAGATAGGTTTGGGGTTTTAATTTGGTACGAATTTATTTAATTTAGTGAGTTGGATTCAGATTAAAAGTGAAAAATCGGGTCATTTTAATCGAAAATGGATAATTTTAGTTGATTTGAGGCTTTCCATCCAATTAAGCGGTATGGGTGATAAATTTATAGAGGGTGAGGTTAAAACAACTTCATTTTAACTGTAAGAGTGAAGTCAACTAATAAATTAAAATTGAGGGGTATTTGTCATGCCCTGAGCCTACACTCTTGAGGTGGCCGACACTCGAGAACAATTTCTGAAATCTCCAAGCGAATCCTAGGCCTGACTGACTATTTAGAGGAAGACTTACTCAAGCATAAATAAGTTTTAAATAAATAATTAAACTCAGTAGTCTCAATTAATCTTAATTCAAATAAATGTTTGGAAATAATTAATAAAGCATAAGTAATAGTTTTCAACATCTCGAAACAGAAAGGAACATATTGAGAGGCTCGTCAACTCTAACTATCTATGAAGCCTCTATAATTCAACATGGATACCGTGACAAGAATTACGATACTATGAAATAACTAAATTGAAAATAAAAGTGGAGTCCTCCAGAATGCGAGGAGGCTCACCAAAACTAATTGGAGTGCAAGTGATCTCAATGGAGCGCATGTTTATGATCTTGAACACCTGTATCTGCATCATGAAAAGATGCAGGTCGAAAGACATCTGTACATTTGAATGCACTAGTACGCAATATGGATGACTAAAAAAATAACTGAAAAGAGGGACTAAAAGACACTCAACACTATACTAATACATGAATGTGAAGTGAAACCCCTTTAAACTTAATAATAAGATATGCAATGAAAGCAATATGAAAATAATATACTTTACTTGTGGAGAGTTTCTCTAACCGACAACCATTACTATGAGCCTAGGAATGATACAATGTTTCGCCACGTTGCAAGGTCATCCTCGGAGTATAGGATGCTACTGTAACAATGAATCCATCTAATAGGTCTTCTTAGAGGCACTGAGGAGTCGCACGAAGATTCAGTGCTATCCTATCCTACGCTGGGTACGTATTTTTATGGGACTTTTGAGTTATAATAGTCTCTTACCCAACTCGGTGCTCGATACCACTCCCAAAATAATCAATATAAATTATGTTCAATTCACCATTTACAAAGAAAGGGACTATTACTTTACGTGTCACTTTACTTTTTTGAAGCACTTGTCAATACATCAACTACGCTATTTCTCAACTGTCAAATGGTACATATGAAAATATTTGATTCTCTTTTCAAGGATTCTGTTCAAAACTTACACTTTGAAAATGTATGCTCATGAACTTTTCTTTCAAGCCTAAAATTAATATATGAGGAACATCCATGCAATTTCCTTTGAAAATATAACTTTACTAAATCAACAGGGTTCATGTGATACTAAGCATGAACAACATTATAAGATTCACATGTAATATAGGAATCAAAACCTCAATTGTTAAAGAATCAAGTTCAAATACTAAGAACTGTAAATAGATCCTTTAGATGTAATGATTTCTGGCTGAATTGAGATGTAGGGCGTGAGGATGAACTAGTCTAACAATATGAGTAGCCTTATATAGCTGGAAGAACAAAGTTCTTTGGCAAATTCAAAGAAACTTGAAGAATGCTTGAACCCTAGTTTTTCCCCTCTTGAAACCTTGCTCTAATATCTTGAAGTGTTAATGAACTTAAAATAATTTACTAACACTTTCTAAGCCCTTAATTAGGTGTAAAACATTGTAGTTTAGGCTTTAGAATAAGGATTAAAATGATGTAGTTTAAGTACTAAATGCATAGGGGAAAGATCAAAATGACCCCAACTTTTAAAATTGAAAGGTTCCTAAAACGGGTGGTTTCACAGACCGTTTAAGGGTTCACGGTCCGTGAAATTCTTCACGGGCCGTCTAGCTGGTCGTGAAATTTCACCTGCCCGATAATGTTTCACTAAAACGAGCATATCTTTTTACTTCGGGCTCTAAATGAGGTAAACTTGGTGGCGTTGGAAAGATTACTCAAAGACCTTTAATTTAATAGGTTATGGGACAACTAATTCATTTTTGTGCTGAGAGATATGATTGTTTAAAGTTGAACTTAAGTTGAAAACTCACGAGATCATCTAAACAGAGGGTTGGACGGTCTGTACAAGGACCCATGGGCAGTAAAGAGGACCGTCCAGGAGACCCCTTGCCTGGAAGCTCTAGACAGTTAAGAGCCTCCCCTAAACGGGCGGTCTTAGGTTTCACAGACCGTTTAGGGGTTCGTCCAAGTGTACTCCTCCCCCGATAACCCTTAAACGATTAGGCCTCTTCCCTAAACGGATTGTGGTCCTTTCACGAGCCATTTAGGCTTTAGTGAGGGGTCCCTGATCTGTTTTAGGACTGTGGACATGTCATTTAATCCTTTTAAACCTTTTTTGAAGTCTAGAGTGTCACAATATTTCTTACCTTTCCCCCTTAATTGTAAGGTGATGTGATTGGTTTATTACCATTCTCTCAATTACAAACAATTGTAATATCTCTAAAATGCTTTCGATATTATTGAAGTATAATGTTGAACTGTTAAAACAATTAACTACATTTTTTTGTCATAAGAATAATGACCCTTTTTTATGGGAATATGATGGAAACACCAATATTGTTCTATTTTCTTATTAGATTGACATAAGAAGTTGATTTGGGTTCACTAGAGCCTTCTTTAGAATTAGCAGACCTAGAGGAAAGAGAGGTTAAGATCGTGTTTGGATTGACTTATAAAAGTAGTTTTTAAGTTAACAAATAAAAATTAAATGACTTTTAAGAAAAAAAAGAGTAGGGAGAGTCTATCTTTGGTTTTAAACTTTTATAAGTCATTTTACACTTATTTTAAGTTATTTTTAATTTTGTCAAATACTCTCAAAAGCTAAAAATGACTTAAAAATAGGTTTGACCAACTTTTAATCCAATCCATAAAGGCTATAAGTCAGAAAATTCAGTAAATGTCACCAACCAATTCTAAAGACAATCGAATAATCCTTATATTTATTATAAATACATATAAATAGTGAAGTAATTGTCACAATCTGAAATTCGAGAAAGTGATTGCCACTCAAGGTTGGCTTGTGATTTTGTGGGTTTCACTAAACCCTCCCCGCATGCATTCACCAGCCAGCGCCCCATTGTCATCTCTACTCGAATGCAAGAACCCAAATTTATTCTTCTTTGTGAACACTGAGGTCCTCTCACAAACGCAATAAAGGATCATCGAACGGGATCGACCTTTAAATTCAATAATGATACCAAAGACAAATTTTATACTAACGTTAAAATTCTTCTTTTACCATAAATGAAATGATTTACAATCATGCAACATTGAATAATTATTTCATTTGAAAGGTCTTGTTTTTTTTCTTAAACATCATGTCAAGTCAAATGATACGACATTAATTTCTATGGTCACAATAATCTTCAAGTTGACTACTGCCCCAATATTGACCTTACCAAAGGTACACTAGGTTTTGTGGTATATTGTGATGCATCCATAGTTGGACTGGGTTGTGTATTGATGCAGAATGACAAGGTTATAGCTGATACCTCTAGACAACTTAAGATTCACGAGAGGAATTACCCAACCCATGATCTAAAGTTGGCAGTTGTAGTATTCACTTTGAAAATATGGCATCACTATCTTTATGGTGTTCATGTGGATGTGATCACCGATCACAAGAGTCTTCAGTGTGTATTCAGTCAGAAAAAGCTTAATCTCAAATAAAGGAAGTGGTTGGAGTTACTCAAGAATTATGACATGAGTATTCTCTATCACCCAGGTAAGGCTAATGTTGTTGCTGATGCCTTGAGTAGGTTGTCTATGGGTAGTATGGCCCATGTTGAGGAAGACAAGAAAGAGTTAGCCAAAATGTGCACAGACTTGCACGATTGGGAGTTCGGTTAATGGATTCCAATGAAGGAGGAGTGGTGGTGATGAATGGGGCTGAATCATCCCTAGTATCTGAAGTGAAAGAGAAACAAGACCATGACCCTATTTTGCTTGAATTAAATACAAATGTTCATAAGCAAAGAGTGATGGCTTTTGAATAAGGAGCAGATGGTGTATTGAGGTGTCAAAGTAGATTGTGTGTACCAACAGTGGATGAACTTCAAGAGAGGATCAGGGAGGAAGCTCATAGCTCCATATATTCTATCCATCTGGGTTCCACAAAGATGTATCATGACTTGAGATAAGTCTATTGGTGGAGTAGTATGAAAAAGAGTATTGCAGAGTTCGTTGCTAAGTGCCCGAATTGTCAACAAGTCAAGGTAGAGCACCAAAGGCCCGATGGTATACCTCAGAATATAGAGATTCCAGAATGGAAGTGGGAGATGATCAATATGGACTTTATTACTAGTTTGCCACAGTCTCGCAGGCAGCATGGCTCTATTTAGGTGATTGTATATCGAATGACTAAATCAACCAATTTTTGCCAGTAAAGACTACCCATTCAGTAGAGGATTATGCCAAGTTATATATTCAAGAGGTAGTTAGACTTCATGGAGTTTCAGTGTCGATTATTTCAGATAGAGGTGCACAATTCTGGAAGTCTTTCCAGAAAGGTTTTGTGTTCGAAGGTGAACCTTAGTACTGCTTTTCATCCTCAGACTGATGGTCAAGTAGAGCGTACAATTCAGACTTTAGGGTATATGTTGAGGGAGTGCGTGATAAATTTTAAGGGTAATTAGGATGATTACTTACCTCTCATTGAGTTTGCTTACAACAACAATTATCACTCTAGCATCTAGATGGCTCCTTATGAATCTCTTTATGGGAGAAGATGTAGATCTCCTATTAGATGGTTTGAGGTTGGTGGAGTTGGGTTGATAGGACCAGACTTGGTTCATCAAGCTATAGAGAAAGTGAAGGTTATTCAAGAAAGGTTGAAAATAACGCATAGTTATCAGAAATCCTATACTGATGTTAGGAGAAGAGACTTAGAGTTTGAAGTAGATGATTGGTTGTACTTTAAGGTTTCACCTATGAAGGGCGTTATGAGATTTGGTAAGAAGGGGAATCTTAGTTCCCGGTATTGGTCCTTATAGGATATCCAAGAGGATTGACAGTGTAACTTATGAGTTAGAGCTACCGCAAGATTTAGCAGCAGTCCATACGGTGTTTCACATTTCAATGTTGAAGAAGTGTATGGGCGATCCTTCACTCATTATACCGACTGAAAATATTGGTATTAAGGACAACCTACCTTATGTGGAGATTCCCGTACATATTCTAGATCGTCAGATTCGCAAGTTGAGAACCAAGGAGGTAGCAACAGTCAAGGTCCTATGGATGAATCAGTTTATTGAGGAAGCTACTTGGGAGGCTGAGGAGGATATGAATAATAGATACCCACATCTTTTTGCTCCCGGAGAAGCTTCAAATCAAGGTACTAATTCTTTTCTTAGTACTCTTTAAGTTGATGTGATGTATCATATATTGCATGTTGGGTGTTTGAGCTGAATGTTAGATGTTACACCTCATTTCTACTTAGAGTGATCTCATTCGAGGACGAATGTTCTCAAGGGGGATATATTGTAACATCTTGCCTTAGAAAGAGCTAAAAATAGAAAGAACTAATTTGGAAAGAGCCAAATATAAAATTTTACAAGTTATGCTTAAGTTGTGAGGTTTGGGTCAACTTCAATTGACCATAAATTTCAGTACATGATGAGTTAGGTGGCCCATAAGATATCAAATGAAAGGTCTTGGAATCCTCTTTTCAATGCCACTGAGTTTGCTAATTTTTGAGCTTGTATGAGAGATATAAGCCTGTTTGAAGTTAGGTTGTCCAGTTAAGAAAAGTTACCCGGATTTAAGAGGGGTATTTTGGTCTTTTCCTTACCCCATCAGCTTAAAATGAATTTTTGGTAATATTTAGGGGTCTAAAATGATTTGGTTCAGTTTTACAAATACTAATTTACGCTAGGGCTTTGAGAGAAGTTCAAGAAGAGGAGAAAAGGAGAAAAGTCAAGGCGTTCTTCAAGTTTTCTTGGTCGTTTCGCCAGGGGTTTAATCCTTAAGAGGTATGTGAGTTCTCATAGTGTTGGGTTTGTTCACCCAGACGCCAATCATGTTATTTTCAATGAAGTTTCGTTCTTGAAGTTGAAGAAATTCTTGATTAGTTTCTTGAAGTATTGTTTCCGTTCTTGAATTAGGATGGGTTTGATGAGTTCTTGAGATAATTGTATGGATTTTAAGAATTTTTTTGAGTAGATTCTTGTGTACTTTGGTTGGGTATTCGAATCTAAGTGATTAGGAAAGAAACCATTTGATTCTAGGTGAATTGGGGGTTAGAAAACGAGTAAAAAATGTCATCAAGGTTTTCTGGGAAAGGGCTGGCGCACCGCCCCACCATAACGCCAGAGAAGTGTGTCTGTAGGTTGGGGCCTGGAGCCCTGTGCCAGCCAGTGCGCCCCAACCATTGGCCTATAGTTCAAGGGTTGGACCCTGCGCCACTCAGTGCGCCAGGGTCGCCTGCACCCACCATTTCTTCATCGTTTAGTCCGTTTGAGTTCTTTCAAAGGGTACCTTTACTCCCCTTTGATTCTAAAAACTCTAAACAACTTCTAAACATATAGAAATCATCCATAACATGAGATCATAACCCTTGAATCCATAATTCAAATTCAAGGTAGAGCTAAAAGTCAAGTCTTGAGAGTTCTTCTGAGTCATTTTAATAAGTCTTTTACAATCGTTTTAAAACTTGTTTTAAGATTTGAGCACTTGAATTTAAAAAAGAGTAGAGTTGAGTTCATTTTATTTAAAATGATATAAGGGAACTAAGTATTCCCAAGAGTAAGTGTTTTCACATTTAAGATGAGAGGAAACACCGATTTCCAAAAGAGTTTTTGAGCAGTTTTGAGTACCATCACTTTAACAAGAAATAATTTAGAGTAATAATATCAAACCACATAAAGAGTTATGATTTTAAATATATGAGCTAGTTACATTTTGGGATTAGTATTGAGCACCGATATGGGGACGAGTTCAGATAACTCAAAGTCTCCATAAACCATGTAGCCAACGTGGGTAGAAAGGGTCATACTTTTTAAATGATTCTTAGTGCTTTTTAGCATAGACTAGTGGATCTATTTAGTAGTAGGTCCTATACCCCAGCAAACTATAGGACACTTCTAGCAGCGTGGGCTAGACGTTGTATCATCACATAACTCATAGTGATGGTTGTCGGTTAGATAATCTCCTACAGAGTTATTTTGTATTCTTAATATACAAACTGAGTTATATTGTATTTTTTAATACATTGAGTTTATATCTACTGTTTAAAAGTTTTCTTTATACTTGCATTATTGTTATTGCTTTTATATTGAAATGAGTTGAGTTTGAGTTGAGTTGAGACGAGTTAAGTTGCTTTTTCAGTTCCAGTTCAAGCTTATGTCATGTTTTAGAATTCCCATCACATGCTCGTACATTCCATGTTCTGATGTTATTTGGCCTGCATCTTTTATGATGCAGATACAGGTAATCAGGATCAACATCCAGCGTCTTGTTAATCTAGTCGAGCTCAAGAGTTATTTGGTGAGCCTCCTTGCTTCCAGAGGATCCCTTTTTGTTATGTGTCAATTATTTCAGTTGTTAGGATGATCGGGGTTTTTGTCCCAACATACCTCATAGTATTAGAGGCTTCATAGATAGATAGACAGTAGTTTATGAGTCTTGTTCATTTCAGTTGTTATGTTCTAGACTTGAGTTGCCTCTTTGGCTAGTGAATGTTTATTTCTAAACTATTCTAAGTTGTCTAATTTGAGACTTTTTGAGTTAAAGCTTTCATTTGAGTTTATTTTATGTTGAGTAATTCTTCCGCTAAGAGTTAAGCCAGGCCAAAGATTCGCTTGGGACCAGCATTGTGTCACTACATTGTATTATACTAAAGCTAAAAATGCATAACAACTTAATTTCCCTTTGTGTCACTACATTGTATTTTTTATTTATACTATACTAAAGCTAAAAATGCGTAACAACTGAACTTCCCTTTGTGTCACTTTATGATATTTTTGATTTATTTGAAGAATTTTATTCCTTAGAACAAATATAATATACGTCAAACCTCAATGTTTTATTATTATACATAGAGATCAATGAATATTGAAATGAAATACTTTTCAAGAATGAAAAGATGTGACATACAATTAGATATACTTTTCAATACATTTATTTTTGTGAAGGTAAATACAATTAGATATAACATTTAAACTTTTCAAGAATGAAAAGATGTAGTAAAACAAAACTAAAAAGAGTAATAATATAAGTGAGAAAATAGACAAGAAATGTAGAGAGACAAGAGATATTTTTCTTATTCTTCCAATTATATTCAAGTGTTTTCTAAATCTTCAAGTGCGTAACACATCCTCAAGACCTCTATTTATATTGTTATAAGAGGAATACAAAAAGATAGCAATAAACATGATATTAATTATTGAGAATGTGGGGAATATTAAAGGGTGAAGAAGATAAATGAGGAGATGGTAGAGGTGTGAGTATTATTACACATAAATATATCTTGAATTTATGGACATCCACATTAATATAATATATTTACAACAAAACCTTAATTATGTACAAATAATAATTATATTAAAAATGAGGAGAAAAATTAAAAAAATATTCAAAAAAGAGAGAAAAAAGATAAATAGGAATAGAGGTCATAGAGATGTGTCACATCACCTTGTCTATGTTTCTCCTTCATATATATATAAAATTTAAATTAGTGACTAAAAAAGTGGTTGCTAACAGAACATAATTAGCCATCCTTACATTGCATTTAGTAGCCATCATAATGGCCACAAACAATTACCATTATAGCTTGCGTTTCTTGCGGCAATAAAATATACCTTTACCAGTATTCGTCTGAATGGCCGCGAAAGGCTTTAGCGACCCAACAATAACGGCCAAATGCAAATGGCCGGTAAATGCTTTACCGGTGATTGTTATTGCCACTAATGACCTTTATTATTGCCGCTAAATTCCTTTTTTGTTGTAGTTATATGTATATTTTTCAATCAAACCATTAAAGAGAAATTTTCAAAATTCAGATTAATTATCATTTTAATAAATCTTCTTAGGATGATTAATAGTAGTGTAAATTGGTTGCATTGTGTCATCATTTGTCAACAAACCTATCAATTGTTTAATTAAAGATAATGATAAAAGTTTAGTGCACTACACTTTGTTTCACAATTATAAAATACAAAAGAAATACCCCCATTGAGCATCTCATATCTATAGTAGTATTAAATTAATTAAAGCGAAACAATTTGATTTTCTTCTTGTGTAATGTAAAGTGTATTGGACTGTGTGCTCATTTGTCAATGGAAATCCATCATCTCTTTTGATTATTACGAAAATGATAAAGGTAAGTACATTGTCTTTGTGTTCTCACTTATTGCTTGTCTAATCATATATTCTGATTGCTAAGAATAATGTTTTGTTTACTCATGAGTAGTCGTTTATTGGTTATCGGTTTGTGTCATGATCCAAAAATGGACGTGATGACACTTGTCTATTCCCATCAAAACAAGTTAACCTCAATCCAACGAAACAAAAGAAAAACGGAAAGATAAAGCAAGAATAAGATAAAAGCAGAAAATTCACTCACAACTGGAACTAATTGAATAGGGGTCGCATCTCAACACTTGAGTCATAAACTCATACTAAGTGATAGATGCACCTCTTAGAGACCAACTTTCTGGTCTTAAGGTATGAAATGAAACGATCCTTAGGAAACTGAAACTTGACTACTCGAGTTCTATAATCAACTGAAGCATAACAAACATGAAGCTAGTCCATACCTAGAATAACATCAAAGTCCACCATGTATAACTCGACTAAGTCAACCATAATGTTCTTATGATTAACAGAGATGGTATAATTACGATAAACTCTTCTACTAGAATATACTCACCAACATGTGTGGAAACACTGAAGGGCTCAAGAAGTCGTCCAGGAAAAATATCAAACCTCATAGCTATATACGGAGTCACAAAAGATAGACTCGGACCTGGATCAAGTAATGCATATATATCAAAAGTAAAGACTTTGATACATCTGGTGAATTCTCATACTCTTGGCGACTGGTTATAGCATACAGATGGTTTGCTTCTCCACTTGTCCCTGAAGTAGCTCCTCTTGGAGCAGCTCTGTCTATCAGAGCCGCTGAAGAAGATTGGGCTTTATTTCCCCCATTACCATTACCCTGCCTGTTCTTAGGGAATTCCCTGGAAAAGTGACCCATCCTTCCACACTTGTAGCAAACATTAATACCAACACGACATTCTCCGGGATGGAGCTTACCGCACTTACCACAAAGTGGGTTGCGAGTGAACCCTTGTGCTACACTGCCCTGCGACTGAGAACCTTGAACTCTAAAATTCTAAAATTTTTGGTTTCTATAATCATTTCTCTTCCTTGGTGTAGGCGCACTAGTTGACGATGGAGCGGGTCCAGATAATCTCTACTGAAATATTGATCGGTTCATATTCTCGATTTTCTGCTGGCCAGACTCATGACTTGTTGTCTTAGATCTCTTGCTATGGAACTCCTCCATGTCCTTCAACTTGTCTCCTCAACCTGCTGCACATGAATCATAAGCCCGGCTATGTCCATGTCTCTTATTAACATAGTTGTCTTACCTTCCTTACTCGATAAGTGGGATAGTTCAGACATGAACAAGCTTATTCTTCTCCTCATCTCTGCCACTATCTCCGGAGCATAGCGGGATAGTTGAGTGAACTTGAGGTTGTACTCTTGTACACCCATAGATTCCTGCTTCAAATTAAGGAACTCTCTTATCTTGGCTTCCTTTATCTCTCGAGGAAAGAAGCGCCCCAAGAAAGCATCCTCGAACACTGCCCAACGCAACGGTGGTCCCCCTGTTTCCCTGCTCTTTTTCCACTGATCATACCATATCCTAGCAATACCTTTGAGCTAGTATGTAGCCAACTGCACACACTCAACATCTGCAACATGCATGACCTCAAACTCCTTCTAAAGTTCATCCACAAAGTTTTTTGGATCTTCATTGAGCTTTGACCCAGTGAACTCCGGGGGACTCATTCTCATAAATTCTTGGACTCTGGATGCATCATTCCCATCCTGATATCCGGCTCCTTGGCGACCAACCTGTTCTGTCACTACTTGATTCAACATCTGAATTGCAGTCATGAACTCGGCATTGGTGACATCTCCCTGAGGGGGTTGCACTTCTGGTGCATTGGGAAACTCTTGATCTTGAGGATTAACATTCCTTCTAGTAGGACGTCCTCAAACAGCTCTTCGTGGAGTCATGATCTGAAAGATACGCGTAAGCACGAGTTAGAAGAAATTTTCATAGAGTTGAACTCTATCGCACGAAAAAGAGTAAGAAGAGAATGAAATGTTTCCTAAATGTTGTAGCCTCCTAATTATAGATGTGGCGCGCTTCATACCAATAACAATGACTCTACAGACACAACTTCATAGACACCCTAAGACTCTTAAACCTTGTGCTCTGATACCAAGTTTGTCATGACCAGGGCCTACACCCTGAACGTAACTGGAACTCAAGAATCATTGTTTATCCCTAAGGGAACCCCTAGCCTGGCTACATGACTTACATGACTCTAAATAATATGCGGAAGCTTAAAATAGATGAACATTTAGACATTCAAGAAAAGTCTTCAAATACTGTCTTGCAAATATTTAACATAAGTCATAAGTTAAATAAACATCCTGAGAAAATAATGGAAGCATCTAATATGTCTATTAAGTCTCTAACAATGTAAGATATATGTCGGGACAAGACCCACGACACCTCCAATACTACTAAGCTGAATGAAAATGGAGTCTCCCGAAAGCAAAGAGGCCTCACCAAATATTGTCTGCTAGTTAATAATAATCTCAATGAAACACATGTTGATGATCTCGAGCACCTGTATCTGCATCATAATAAGATGCAGGTCAAATGACGTTAGTACATTGAATGTACTAGTAAGTGATATGGCTAGAGTAAACAATTAACTGACATGAATGACTAAAAGCAACATAATTGGATCAATACATGAATATGGGGTAAAAACCATTTAAGTTTTACAATAAGATATGCAATAAAAGAAATGTGGAAAAATATATATACTTTACTTTTGGGGATTTTCTCTAACGATAACCATTACTATGAGACTAGCAATGATACAACGTTTCGCCCACGTTGCAAGGGCCATCCTATACCTTGTCAGGGTATGGGATGATAATGTGACTATGGATCCATCTAATAGGCCTTCTCAGAAGCAGTGAGGAGCCGCATGAAAAATCAATACTATCTTATCCTATGCTGGCTACGTAGTTTTATGGGACTTCCGAGTTATAAAAGACTCTAACCCAATTAGGTACTCAATACTACTCCCAAAATAATCAATATAACTGTATGCTCAATCCACTCATTTCAAAGAAGGGACTTTTTACTTTATTGAAGTACTTTTCAAAACATTAGACATATTTGCATTCTTAAAATATGCACTCATGAACTTATCTTTCAAGCCTAAAAATCAACATATGTACATATATATGTATATATAACATTTGAAGCTCTTAAGTTTTTATGAAATAGAGCCTTCAAACTTTCCTCTTATCTTACGTTAATTTGGAATATAAATGAAGACATGAGATTAGGATATGTAGGGTCTCTCAAGGATAAATGAAGACTTTAAGAGTTAATATCATGAAGAACAGATACGAGATGAAGAACAAGGAAGAAAAAGGCCAGGCGACCCTGACGCGTCGCGCCATCCCCAAGAGTACTGTGAGTACTTTGGGGCGCACTGCAAGCGCAGGGCGCCAGCTCTCCTGGCGCTTTGGTGTCACATTGCCCCAACCCGAACCCAGAAAGCCAACGAATTTTCTTGTTCAATTTTGGGTCCTAACTCATCTAGAATCGATTGGTTTCTTCCAAACTCTCTTTGATTCATAAACCCAACACAAATTCATTGAAATCTCACTCAAATTTCTATCAAGAAATACCACTCATTCGCAAGATCCTCACCTCAAGAACTCAAAACCTCCATTGGTAAAGAATCGGCTAAAACTCAATAACTCTTCAAGAATCTTTACATAAACGATTTCATGGACAAATAAATGAAAGAATTACATGATTGGAGTGAGGACGAACAAATCCATCACTATGAGAAACCTCACATACCTTGAAAGAACGATTGTTCTTGGCAAAATCCTCAACCCTTGAATGAACGCTTGAAAACCCTCTTTTCTTCTGCTTGAAACTTCTCCCTAGAATTCTAAGTGTTTAGGAATGTAAAACTTAAGTTAGCGTCTGATTAGACCCTTAACTTGGGTAAGGAAAAACGTGGGTAGGCCTATTGGGGTAAGGAAAAGACCAAAATACTCTTTCCTTAAACTGATGAAAAGCTTTAACTAGATAAGCTTCACTCAAACATCCATAACTTTTTACTCGGAGCTCGAAATTTAGCAAACTTGGCGGCGTTGGAAATAGGACTCAAAGAACTTCGATTTGATACGTCATGGGCCACCTAACTCTTTATATACTAAAAGGTATGATCGTTTGAAGTTTGGATGCCACGTAAGCCAAAACTAAAACTGATGGTAGTCCAAGGTGTTACAACGTAGTTGAGATGCGTGGGAGACGTTTGGATGCAACGTAAGCCAAAAAGGTGTACAAAATTACAAAAAAAAAATGGGTTCATTGGGGTAATAGGACCTTAGTTTAGTTAAGTCGTGTCTCTGAAATTTCGGTGATAGTCTAGAAATAGTTGTGCCTTATCCCTAAAAAATAATCTCAGCATATAATTAATAGAAAGATTAATTTTTTCCAACTTCCAACCGTTCACCACCACAATTACATACCCCCTAATTCCTAAACTTAGGCTGATTAATGCTAGTTTAAACTGGCTGCATTTTGTGGTCATTTGTCAACAAACCCATCAATTGCTTAATTAAAGATAATGATTAAAGTTTAGTGCTCTACAATTATAAAATACAAAAGAAATATCCCCACTGAACATCTCACATGTCTAGTAGTATTAATTAAGTGAAACGAATTTGATTTTCTTGTTTTTTAATGTGAAGTGTATTGGATTATGTTCTCACCCATCATCTCTTTTAATTAAACAAATGATAAAAAGGTAAGTGCACTATGTCTTTGTCCCCCATTTAGAAAAAGGTGGAGATAAATTTTTTTGTTAGTTGTGTCTCAATTTATATGAGTTAGTTTGACTTGATTCAAAGTTTTAAAAAAAATTAAAGATTTTTGAAATTTATGGTCCAAAATAAGTCATAGATATTTATGTGGCTAGAAATCATTTTATATGGATATATTGAAGTTAAATTGTTATCAAATATAAAAACGTATTTTTTTTGAGACTGACTAAAAATAAAAGTAAGGGACATAGAGAGTAAATCATTTGGACAAAGCATCTTAGCCTAATAATGACAAAGCACAGAGATGGATTAAATATGCAAAGGCTCTATGGTTTAGTTATTCCAGCAAATTGCAATAATTGTTATTTTGTCTATCAAACTCTTTCTGCTCTGCAAAAGAAATGGCTTATGCTGCTATTTCTTCACTTAACTATACATTGTACGAACTCTTGAAACCTAATCAATCTTTGGTTTGTCAATGTTGTACACAACAACATATTCAATCTGTGTATCAAACTCTGTCTGATCTACAAGATTTCCTTGAGGATAAGACAAAGGAAGCCAAAGATATTGTAACTCTTAAGGTATGTAAATTCACTAGTATAATTATCTAAATCCTGCTATGATGCTATATGTATATTAATTTATCGAGTTTCAATTTCAAGGTTATAGAAAAGAAGATCACAAGTGAAGTATACAAAGCAAAAGATAGAGTTGATACAAATCTAAGAAGGATCATTCTAGCAATCCGTGAGGACAAGCGGGAAAAAGCTTGTAAATCCTTTTATAAAGAATTGTTGAAAGTGGAAGAACAAATTTATTTTCTCAACAAAGAGGTGATGCTGATTGAGTTTAACAACCATGGAAACAAATCTCCAGAATTAGAAACAACTTCATTCTCAGCAGAAAAAGGTAGAGTTGAGGAGAATACTATTATTGGGATGGAGGATGACTTCAACACCATACTTGATCGCCTCATTTCCCAAACAGACAAGTTAACTGTCATACCAATTTTTGGTATGGGCGGTATAGGTAAGACAACTCTTGCCAAAAAAGTTTATAATGATTCATATATTCGTTCTCGATTTGATAAACATGCATGGGTCATTGTCACCAATGAATACAATAAGAGACAAATGCTTCTTGAACTTGTCTATTCAATTACTGGAAGCAATCAAGAAATGATGAGCGATGATCAACCAATGGTCAATGTGTTTAGAGGTCTTAAGGGTAGGAGATTTCTAATTGTCATAGATGATATTTGGAGTAATGAGGCATGGGAACAAATGAAAAGAATATTTCCAGATGATGACAATAAAAGTCGAATTTTAATAACCACTCGGCTCAAGTATGTTGCTGATTATGTCAGCTGTCCTGATTTTCCACCTCATAGGAAGTCCTTTCTAAGTCTAGAAGATAGTTGTAATCTATTCACAGAAAAATTGTTCAAAAAAGATTCATGTCCTCCTCACCTAGAAAAAATAGGGAAGCATATTGTAAAACAATGTTGAGGTTTACCTCTCTCGGTTGTTGTCGTTGCTGGACTTGTTGGAAAAATGGACCCAACACATAATAATTGGAACAAGGTTGAGGAAAATCTGAACTCATTCTTTGGTACAGTATCCGAACGGTGCCAATCAATTCTTTCTCTGAGCTACAGCTACTTGCCCCAACATTTGAGGGCTTGTTTTCTCTACATGGGAGGTTTTCCTCAAGATAGAGAGATTAATGTTTCCAAATTGTTTAGACTATGGATTGCTGAGCAATTCATAAAGGAAAGAAGAAATAAAAGGTTAGAAGTGGTGGCAGAGGAGTATCTAGAAGAGTTAATTGATAGAAGTCTAGTTTTGACTGGTAAACAAAGGGCTAATGGAAGGATGAAAACTTGCAAAATTCATGATCTTCTTTGCCAACTATGCCTAAGTGAAGCTCATACTGAAAATGTTGTGCATGTCATGAACGGGAATGTCCTCATGTCCATGGAAGGCATAGATGATCCACGACGAGTGATTGTTCTTTCTAAACATGAAGAGAAGCATGTTTATCGTACAAGGCATAGCAGTGATAGAACAACTATGACCCGCACCTTTATTTCAATGCCATCTTCTGGTTTATATTTTCCAAAAGGGATTTATTTCTGTGTTTCACAGTTGAAGTTGATTAAGGTGTTGGACGTATTATTAATTGATTACGATTTCTCTTGGATAATACCTCAACTTGTACATTTGACATATGTTGCTGCAAGAATTAAGGGAGTTGTTTCACTAGACAAATTGAGAAATCTACGGACCATAATTCTTATGAGTCTTAAAAAGTCAGAGTTGGAGCACCCACTAGATATCTGGAGCTTGTCAAGGTTAAGACATATGGATATTGAATCGCCATTATATATATCTAATCCTCGAAAACAACCTTTGTTACTCAATCACTTGAGAACACTTCATCTCTGTGACTCTCCTTTTGTTGCGGAAATCATAAAAAAAACTCCCAAGCTAAAAAAGTTAAAGATTTCACATTTTTCTGACCATCCTGACTGGTTTTCTGTTCTTATTTTTCTCAAACGTCTAAAGAAGCTCGAAACACTAATCATATGTGCAGAAGCAAACATTGATCTGATGAGTTTCTCTATGGATATTTTTCCTCCTAATCTCAAAAAGTTGACATTATCATTTACTTGTATACCATGGGAAGTTATGGACTTGCTGGCTGATTTACCCAATCTTGAGGTGCTTAAAGGGTATGATGCATTCAAAGGAACAGAGTGGATACTGAATGAAAATGTTGTTTTTCGGAAATTAAAATATCTACAGATTGTAGACGCAGATCTGAAAAGATGGGAAGCTCATAGTGATAATTTTCCTATGCTTGAGCAACTAATACTGCATCGCTTCCTTGTTCTCCAAGAGATTCCTGACAGTATTGGAGAAATAATGACACTAAAATTCATCAAAATTAAAAATTGTGGTCCTACCGTTGTCACTAGTGCAAATAAAATTCAACAGGACCAAGAAAGTTGGGGAAATTATGACCTTCAAGTTCAAATTACTCCTAAGGTATGTTAAATATTACTCCTTCTGTCCTTAATTACTTATCTACTTTTTCTTTTATACTTATTTCTAATTACTTGTACATTTTGACAAAACGATAATTTTTTTTACCTATTATACCCTCAATTAATTAATTTGAAAAAAGTAGAATTTTTTTTAAAATCTTAAGTTTTTAATTCATCTACTTCACAATTAATAGGGATAAAATGGTAAACTCACTATGTCAATAATTATTTTCTTAATAAATATGACAATTCAAAAAGGAAAATAAGTCACATAAATTAATTAAGACAGATGGAGTATGTTTTAAAAGTTTCTCTATAAATTTATTATAATTACAAAAAAAGACGGTTCCATGACTACGCAATTACCATCCACTTTAACACAATTTTATAATCACTCAAAATTTGTTTTTCATTGCACATAGAATTTATATATATCGTTTATCATGTCATATACATATCATTTATCATGTCAAGTATTTTGTCTAACACCAAAAACTATTATGGCTTTATAGTTAATTACAATCTCAGAAATTTCAAGCAAATCGACACAATGTATTTTGAAAGTTCGTGTTGTTCGAATGTGGATAGTATCAAATATATACAAGTCAGGAATACCTCTTTCATTAGAGTTGGTTTTGCAAGATGAAAAGGTAATTTCTATAATTGATTATTTAACGTTATTAAATCTCTCGACATATTATTATAACTTTAATATTAAGAAATTGTATATTAACATAACAAAAAATTTATGTAGGGTGATCATATATGTGCATCAATTGAAAAGTCTATAATGAAATATTTCAAGGACAAGATTCAAGAACTTGGTTTATATGAGATGAACAACTTTGTTGTAGCCGCAAATTACATAACTTTCACCACTTCGACACACAAACACAGGCTGATATTTACACTAAATACAATAGTGACAGAAATACCCGATTCATTATTCCATATGAATATCTTTAATTTGCGCACTTTTGATCAATTGACAACTCAACATAATGTGGATGAGGCTGTACTATTCGGTAATTACTTACTATTATTCAATTCATAATATGTTTCATTTACAATATAATTGTACTAATCTATATTATTTATATAGATGTTATTGGGCAGGTTGTCACTTATGGACCAATTCAAATAGACGAAAAAGAAGAGAAGACCCGTTGTTATATGAAAGTTGTATTAGAAGATGATAAGTAAGCCTTATAATTAACTATTAATTTCATTTTATCACCACTTCTTTAAATTTATTATGTTCATTATATACTAATTACTAATAATATAATTGACTAACACAGAAAAAATAGGCTTTCCACAACTCTATTTGATGAATTGACAGATCAAATCCAACCTCATCTATGTGGATCTACAAATGAACCATTGATTATTGTTTTGCAATTAGTGAAGGCTTACAAATTTAGAGGTATGATCATTGTAAAATAAATAATTCAGATTATTATTCTTATTACGCATAAAACTTGACTGACATGGTTAACAAAAAATCAACTGAAAACTACTATGTTCATAGTTATCGTTGGCAATCCAAACTTTGGATAAATCCTAATCTACCTCAGCCTACTGATTTTAAAAATAGGTTTGACATCATCTTCATATTATGTATCATATAAATTTTTTTCAATTAATTTATACAACTTATATGTTTTGAATAATTTTGCAGATTAGTTGCATCATCTGGTTCGAAACATGAGAGAATTTTTCAGACAAATTCACAACATATTTGGGATGAGTTGTCGAAAGGAATGTCCCTTTTAAATTTCTTAGTGATTTAATTCAATGCACAAAAGTACGTATAATATAATATAATATTGATGCATTGGTTTATTTACAATTTCTAATTTGTATATTAAATTGCATTATTATGCTTTTAAAGGAATCTGCCTATTGGATTGCTGAAAAAATTGTTTGTTTGGAACTTGATTATGGATGGTCACACTTGGCTTGCAACATATGTTTTACACCGGTGGACCAAGAGGGAAATAAGTATTATTGTTCAGAATGCAATAAGGAAGTAAAATATGTTATTCACAGGGTATAAATTATTAATAAATTTTAATTACAATTAATATTATGTAACACAATATATTATGATTTTCAGGTTGTTGGGTTTTAAAGGTGTGAACAGGAAATTAAGGGTTGTGACTCTCCTGAAGGGTTGTGACTAAGCCGAAGGGTTGTGACCTTTATGAAAAGTTGTGTCCTTACTAAAGTGTTGTGACCGTTTGAAAGGTTGTGCCTTTTCCAAAATGTTGTGACCTTTCTGAAAGGTTGTCTTCTTTCCAAAGGGTTGTGACCTTTACCCTTTGTTGGCTATAAATAGAGAGGCTTTCTCTCATTTTTCGGCATCGAATTCTTCCCTTCTTTTGCATATATTTCTTACAAAACAAAATCGATCGATCGTGTCTGTGTGTGTGATTCGTTGCTGTCATTTTGAGTTCGTTGAAATTATCAAAGTTTGAGGTACCGCTACTTCTTTAATGGTTAATCCGTTTTATCTTGGGAG
>JAJOOO010024790.1:0-20445 GCA_029582685.1 Solanum piurae
CCTAAATAAAAAGGGAAACAAATTAAGGAAAGTTTGTTTCAGGTACGCGTCTTCATTCCACGAGACTGACTTACGGACCGTCGATGGATCTACGGTCCGTAAGTCCCTTCCGTCAGCCAGGACTTAGAAATATTTCAGCTTCTCAAAAATCAGCTTCTCTGAAGCAAACGACGGATGAGCAGTACGGATCGTAGATCGATCTACAGTCCGTTAATCCTCTTCCGTAGCTCCATACTTAGAATCTTCAAAAATAAGGTACTGGAACCCTTTCAGTCACCATCTACGTATCGACAGTACGGTCCGTAGATCTATCTACGGACCGTCAAATGGGCACCGTGGTTCCACACTTGTTCAGATTTCCCTGATTTGCTTCCATGCCTTGGCTGCTGATCTACGGCCACCATATACGGAGCGTCAATAGACCTACGGTCCGTAGATCACTCCGTAGATGCCCTTTTCTGCATCCCTTTCAGTTGTCTCTTTACTTCCGCGCCTGAACATTTTTCCTGCAAAATATGATTAAAACACATAAAAACCAATACAACAAGGCCCTAGTCACACACAACTTGTAAGTGATATGTATTAGAAATACCGTAAACTCACGGTATATCAATCACTGGGTCAAATGAAGTAAAATCCACAAGTGGTCATGTGTTTACACTTGGTGGAGGAGCAATCTCTTGGAAATCGTCCAAACACACATGTATCGCTCGCTCCACAATGGAATCTGAATTTATTGCCTTAGATAAGGCCGGTGAAGAAACTGAATGGCTCCGGAATTTCTCAGAGGATATTCCATTTTGGCCCAAACCTGTGGGACCTATTTGCATACATTGTGATAGTCAAGCATCAATAGGTAGGACAGGGAGCGTCATGTACAATGGGAAGTCTCGTCATATACGACGGAGACATAGTACCGTAAGACAACTGCTCTCTAGTGGAATTATCACAATTGACTATGTGAAGTTAAGCGATAATGTGTCAGATCCACTAACGAAAGGCCTAGTAAGAGAGGCAGTTGAAAGATCATCTAAGGGAATGGGTTTACGGCTTAGGACAAGTCATCATGGCTGTAACTCTATCTAGAAGACTGGAGATCCCAAAAGCTAAATTCAAGGAGAAAAACAAAGTTGTGACTGACGGTTTGACATTGTCAATCAACTCAATTCATTCTCATGATGAAGACAATGTTCAGGAACAAGGTTAAAACATTAAGTCTTGTTAATGAGTTAATAAAACTTAAAGTTTTTAATGATTTGCTAAGTTTGGCAGATTTGACCAAATAGTGTATCTACACGCAATTAGAAATCACCTATGTGAGTGTGAAGTGTAAAGCCGCTTCAAAGAGAATTTTTTTGTCAAAAGCATATTCTCTATACACTCATGAAACCAGGAGGTGTTCATGGCTTAAACGAACATAACCGTAAGAATCATAAACGGTAAAGGGTTAATTGTGTGACATATGGTTCTCTAGGTATACACCAAAGTTCGACGGTTCAAAGATATCGCATCTACCAATTGACCGAGTATATCCGACATATGTTCACTACGGAAAGTCCAAGGGGAAACCTACTTATCCAGATGCAATTGATCCTTGCTTGTAAAGTATACACTCATCTGTGCATTCCTTTATGTTATGACCATTCCCCATTAATGTGGGGATTGTTGGGTATATCAAGAGTTAATGGGAAATGGGGGGAATATGAAAAGAGGAATTGGAAAAGATTCTCTTATGCTTTAAGAAAAGGCATTTCTCCCTCATTGGTGGTGGAAAGAAAAATATATGTGTTTAAATAGAGAAACACTCCTATTAGTTGTTAAAAGGGTTGGAAAGAGGGACCCCCATGGCGCCGTCGTCGTCGCTCGCTCTGCTCGGCTTCGGCTTTTGCTTTGGAAATTGATCGAGATATTATTTTTTGCACAAAGTTTTTGTTTTAATTATTTAGTTAATTATTTAATTAATTAAATTAAATTAAATGGCCAAAATGTTTCAATTATTTAGTTAATTAACCGAAACGTTCCGACCCGACTCAAATCGGCGCGGCCCGTTTTATTTAAATTCTTTCCCGTTTTATTTTGAATTTCCCGCCGTTGGAAATGATTGTTCTGAAAGGTTGCAACTTTCAGGAACAGCCATGTCCATTTGAAAGGTTGCAAACTTTCATGAATGGTCGTGTGGATTCTGAAAGGTTGCAACCTTTCGGAACCAGTTCCTCTTGGCTATAAATACCCGTAATTCTTCAAACTTTTTACTTACAAATTTTTTTGATTTCTTCTTTTTCTTCTTCTGCACAAATATTTTTTGTGTACTTTACTACCATTGAGTGGCTTGCTGACACCAGAGTTTTGAGTATCAATACACTGGTGATTGAGATCATTCTATTCTGGGAGGACATATTCCAAATCAAACCTCGGATACTAGTGGGGATTAATTTCCTTAAGGGGATACTGTGCATTCAGTGGGCTTGATCTTCTTCCTGTTCTGTCTTTTATAGATTCTGGTATGTTTTTACAGATTTTAGTTTTGTGAATTAAATTATGTTCTTCTGTTCTTCACTGGTTAATTAAACTTTGGTAACTTCGTGTTTCTACAAAGTTTGTTGTAATCAGTAGTACTGTTTTTAAACACAGATTGGGCAACAACTCAAAGTTGGAGGACATAGTTGTCCGTTGAAGCCAAGTTAAGGGTCATGTTTATGTATTTTGCCTAAAAAAAATTCTATGATGAGCTTTGAGAAAACGTAAAAATCAAGTATGTGTGATCATTCTCAGGAAAAGAATAGATTCGCGACATGATCAACTACAATAATTCTTTCTTTCACATGAAGGTTTTACTTGTTGCATGTGGCTCAAAACTTCAACACATCCGCATGTATTGTGTCATCTTGGTCTAATATCGAGACCCTTTGAGCTTCCTCTTGAAAAAAAATCAAAAAAAAGAAAGAGATTTGTGAGACGTGATAGCTAAATGCGAGACTCAGACATCAGCAGAATAAAATTATACAAATAAAATTATATTTTGAATTTAATTTTCTCATATGTTTTAGTTGTGGAAGTGTACTTTACAACGCTACAAACAGTGGAATATTTCCATGTGACTGCGTTAAGCTGGAAAGAATGCATAACAAACGTCTGGTTCATCTTCAAGGAATTATATGTACTAATTCAGAAAGCCTTTGGCCGTGATTTTTGTAACAATTGTAACTCTTGGAGTCCTCTTTTCAATGAAACAAGAATCTTGTGATTTTGTTGCTCCTATTCCGAGTTATGATTTTGTGGGTTGACTTTGAATCAATTTCCTGTACAAATCTATAAAGTTTTTGGCCATAATTTTACGCATATTGTAGTTCTTTGTGTCGTCTTCTCAATGGAACAGGAAACTCATGATTTTCGGCACTCCTACTTCGAGTTATGAATTTTCTACTACAGACGTGCAAAGCTGGAGAGCGAGTAAAACAAAATTGTGAGCTAAATTCAAAGCAATATTTGTATCAATTCATAGAGCATTTGGCCGTGATTTTTATACATATGGTAGTTCTTTAAGTTTTCATTCCAATAGACTAAGAATCTCATGATTTCGGCATTCCTACAACTTTGGGGACTTGTGTGACACTTGTGAGTGTTGGTGTTCAAATTTGCATTCAAGTCTATTGTGGAAGTTTCTTGAAACTTAAAATTCATACAAGTTTGCCACATTGATTTTGCTTGTCTGTCACGACCCGATTCCTCGAATCATGATGGCACCTATTATAACCCACCAGCAGGTAAGCCAACCCGTAACCCAGAACAACATGTAATGGGTCTGAGGGTAGAAACTAAACAAGAGTAGGGAAATTTTGAGATACCAACATAAACAGGCGAAAACAAATCAAAACATATATATAAATAAAGATCCCTCCCAGAACCTGGAAGTCACTAGTACAGAGCTACTAACAAAACGAGTACAAGTTCCAAAAGTGGACAACAGAGACTGGACTGTCTCGAAAGGTAAAAGACAAGTCTATATACACAGATAGAGACTGAAATAGTACAAAATGTCATGTGCTCACCCTCGTCTCCAGATCAGACTACTCCAAACTGGATCAACGTTGGCCACTGGTGCTCGGACCTGCATCACGAAACAGATGCAGAGCGTAGCATGAGTACCAAAACCGCTTCTCTCGCGCTTGCTTGCGTGAAGGCTTAGAGCCCTTTTCGCTAGGTCCAAAAGCTTCCCAAAAGATCTGATCCAATAGAAATCCCGCATTAAGTGTAGCTGATATGCGGCTACGGCTAGCTGATCATATCATTCCATAAAAAAAATCTATATGACAGGTACCCAGTAGGCATCATAGGCCGACTGAACTTGAAAAGTAAAGGTAATATGAAAAGAAGGAATAACACAAACTGAAGTCAAGAACGAAAATCTAACGAACAATGGAATGCACACGAGTGTAGAAAGAACTAACTAAAGTAATCTATAAGCTAACTACACCTAACTGGAGCCCCATTAGCCCAGAAGGTACACTCGTGCGCAAGTTAAATAAAAACCCGAACGGACCCCCATAAGCCCGACGAGTACACAAAATAACTATAACTAAAGAGAATTGCATATAAGAACCCAAGAACGGAGAACATCGAACCAGAACCTCAACCCTAATTAGTAGAATCTGACAGTACGGAGGCCGGACCTCGAACCGGATGCTCACCAGAAATACCCAAGTAACCAATCACAAGTATCAAGTATCTGAGGCCGAAACTCTAACCGGATGCTCTATATAAGTATCTGGGCAATAGAGGTCAGACCTTAAACCGGATGCTCTATATAAGTATCTGGGGAATAGAGGCCGGACCTTAAACCGGATGCTCCATATAAGTATCTGGGCAATAGAGGCCGGACCTTAAATCGGATGCTCTATATAAGTATCTGGGCAATAGAGGCCGGACCTTAAACCGGATGCTCTATATAAGTATCTGGGCAATAGAGGCCGGACTTAAACTGGATGCTCTATAAAGGTGCCAATGTAGTTGCTGAAAGAATCCTAATCAATCCACGCTCATAAATGTCCGTGGAACGCCGTCCATACTTAGCCAATCAATGTAAGTCCTTGGAACCGAATCAAAAATCAAATTCAAATTGCGAAGCAGAATTACTGTCGCCGACGTAACTCTTAAGCTGTAACAGAAAATAAGGATAACTAAAGTCGGAGCAAGCATATCGCCTAGCTAAGGCCCGAACTATCAGACTCAAGTCTGCTACACTAGTCTACAGGGATCTAAGCCGGCCGAGCGACGTCAGGGCAAAACTAAGACCTATCGGATCCAAATCATGTATTTCTAAGGCAAGCCCTAGTCAAACCTAAACTAAGGCCCAACATGATTCAAATAAATAGTAATCAAGCATACAAGCACTCCACATAGCAATGAGGGTCAATTAGTAACACATAGCATGCTCATAGTTACTCGATAATTCTCGAAATAGGCCGAAAGCATGATTTTTAAACACCTATACGAGATTCAATAACTACCCAACCCAAATCCCAACTAATCAACATGCATTCACATTCTCGAGCTCAATCTAAGAGAGGAAAACCGTAGCCTACCTGTAGGCCGATCACATGCGCTCCAAAATCACTTCTCCGGAGCTTCCCTTTCCGAACGGCCTCGAAACGCTGCCCCGCTATCAAAAGTAGAGTCACAACGTTATTAAAGTCGTTTAGACACCAAAATCACAACAAACGGAGACGAGTCAATTTTGGAGTCAAAATGGGAATCGTGAGACCCGCACCGAACTGTCCGAATTTGACCCCGTTAAGACACCCTAAACAGTACCCCAAACTTGTGTTCCAAAATGGAACACAATTCGGGGCTCAAAACGCAGCAAAAACCAACAAGCAAGAAAATCACACTATAATCAACTAAAAGAAAACCTACAGAAGTCTAAACTCGAAATCTACAAGTATCTAATGGTTCCCAGCACTCCTTGAACACTCTATGATGAATCCACGACAATTTCCAACACGTGAGACTTCGAATCACCCAAAACCGAGCTAAAATGAGTGAGATATGACTAAAACAAGGATGCCAAAAACAAAAGCTCGAAAAAGGCTACAGCAATCAGGTTTATTGAGAAATTACCTCGAACTATGTGCACCCGACAACTTTCGAACACTCTACAGCAAAGCCACCAAAAATACGAAATTCTCGCACTTCGAATCGCCTAATTCGGTTGACAGATGAGAGAGTTATGAGGGTTTTAAGTTTGAAAAATGTGGCTGATGTTTCTGCATTTATAGCATATTTTTCTGCAATAACTTTCCAAAAACTAAAAACTCTGACGGGGTGCTCCGATCTTGTTCGGAATTCCGTGCACGGAAACTAAATATGCAACCATACCAAATTCGATATTCCGGACTCAATGACATAGTAAAAATTTCCATATGAGGTCATCTTGACAAAAAGTGGATCCTACACCCAAATGTCATTTTAAGTCAAAAACCACAAAAGAACTCCAAAAAATATCGAAAACCTCGAGACACAAAAGAAAGGTCAATCTAGACCAAATTTGACATTCCAAAGCTAACCGCGCTGACGGAATTCTCATCCGGGCGCGTTTACTCAGAATGTTGACCAAAGTCAAACTTAGGCTTAAACTTAAAGTTAAAACGCCTAATCGCATTGACTCACACTGAAAACCTCGAGAGTCATGCCGACCATGCTACTAGCCTAAAATGATCCTTCTGGAACTGATGGAATCGTCAGAAATGGATTCCGATGTCATCTTCTTGAACTTTTGATCGAAAAATGATCGTTCAAGGTTGATAAGCTCCAAAACACAAAAACTTGCACCAAAACCAAACGAACGACCAGGTGACCGAACTGTCAGTCCCAACAAGTCATAAATGACTTGAGGTCGCTACAGAAATGCTCTAAAAGACACACAGAAGTCAAGACACATAAATGACCAGGAGGGTCAATACATTATCTCTCCCTCGAGTGTCATCCATATTATCCCTCGGTTGGATTGAAATAACAAAATCCTTATGAGCATATTGAATGGAGTTGCAGATGATCTTAGCATACAATTTGTCTCATCACAAGAAATGGAGTCAAGCAA
Source organism: Solanum piurae (assembly GCA_029582685.1). Classification (NCBI taxonomy): domain Eukaryota; kingdom Viridiplantae; phylum Streptophyta; class Magnoliopsida; order Solanales; family Solanaceae; genus Solanum; species Solanum piurae. The sequence continues at coordinate 7,097 of JAJOOO010024790.1, forward strand.
ATGTCTTACGAGTAATATTATTGGATTCATAATACTTCAAGTCTCGCCATCAAGTGTCGGCAAGCCTACACTTCAACAAGCCTTGGAGTAGGGGCATTTGTAGACACACAAATTTTATTGGATTAAATTCATACGAAATTTGAATTAAATCCATGTTCGTTTGGGTTGAATGATTAATTTGGGCTTTACAAATAAATAAGTCAATTTTATTAAAATCAAGTTTAAGGTTCATTTCTCCTTGAAGCTCAAATTCATGTCACGTGTCATGGTGACTAGGCATCCAAGACCAACAAGATGATGCCAGACGTCAAATGATGTGGTAGTCCCAGTCAAATTCAAGAACCAATCACAATCCACCAAGTGTCAAAATGACATTTTTTGACCAATCATAAGCAAGTCCACCCCCTACAACTATAAATAGGGAATAAACATGACATTCAAAAGGGGGACTGCGGAGGAGATTCTGAATACAATTAAGAGAAGACTTCAAAAAACATTCTGCAAGGATTGGAGAAAGCAACAACATCAACTACACAGTTCTTCAAATGAGCGGTCAATGGTGTTCTTCTCGGAGATGGACTTGAAATGACGAATTGTTTCCGACATTCTCGAAGATCAAATACATCTCAAAGAGGTGTACATCATCCTACATTTGAGAAATTAGTTGATCCTTTTACGAAGGCCATCTCTAGAGACTTGTTTGAAAAATATGTTAAGGCTCTAGGTTTACGTAGAGTATGATGATATTTCAGTATTATAAAATGACTTGATTGTTATAATATTATCTTCTATATAAAACTATTGAATTTATGTTCAAATGTAGTATGCATGTGATATTTTATAAGAAATAAAGTGTGTCGAACAAGTTGCAGGATTGGCTCTCTCACACGAGCAATCACCTCTTACGTCAAGGAACGTGAAGAGCTGAGTTTCACCACCATATTATGACTTGTTTTAGGAGCCAGACAAATGTTTCTCTAAGAAGATGAGTTTAAGGATTACTGAAAAAGAAAAACTAAGGTTAAACATCTTGAGGTGTTTAGATCGAGGTCTGTACGATATTGGATAATCGGAAGGATGAGACACATACACCAGTATAAGGTGAAAACATCATAACACGTGTTTCATACCACGTGTGTCAAGCGATCAATGGGTCAATGAAATAATATTCCCTGCTTCTTCATTGTGTGAGACCCAGAAAAGTTAAATTGACTTTTGAATGAAATACCCTTTGACCTTTTGCTGTTTCTTGAAGTTTCAATCGATGTTGCTACTTTAGCATGTTACTAATAGTCATGAATAATTCGACAATGCAGTGCATGTCTAGAAAAGCAGTTAATAGGAGCAGATAGATTCGAGTAGAAAAGAAAGACAAATAAATGAATAATAAACTTATATACACAAGCCCACTATTGCACTAACCATATTGTTATTGAGTGTGATTGTGTGTATAAAGTTAAATATGAACTCGAGTTAATATCCTTGAGAGGATGAGGGATCAAATAAGTAACTACTGAAGTAGTGAATGAAGTCTGGGGTATTGTGAGTAATAATAGTATTCTTATATAAGTAGTGAATTCCTTCCACATGTGATTGAATTCCTATGCGGGGCTTGTAAAACCTTAAGGGTAAGCTCTTGATGCTCACAGGTCACACAAACTATTTATCGTATGAATTGTGTGTCTAGTTGATGTTGTGTTGGCTTGGGTCTTGTCCACCATGTGTGAAGTGGGAGATGTAATTCTTTGGGTCATGGATCACCCATGTGGATAGATCCGACCCGACCCGACCCGAAATATTATCTGTAAAAGAGAGATAAGTCTTAATTTTAAAAAAATAGGGGTGGGAACAATTACTATGTAACTGCTCCAACGTACATAAACCTTTATTTTTTAAATAGAGAATTTTTTACGCTCTGGACACAGAAGAAGAAAAATAGAGAAAAAGTGAACACTCTGGACACAACTTTTTTCTAAGGAAAAGACACTCACCTAAAGATAATTAGTTTGTGAATCATTTATCTTGTTTCCTTGAGATTCAAATTTGGCTTGGAGCAATTCTTCAAAGAAAAGGATTTCGTCGATTTTCCGCTGCAAAACATAAGGTACACAATTCGTTGACTTTTTTCTATAAATCCTACAATTTTAAAAATATTTTACATGTATAAAGCACATCTATTAAGTACCTCGATAATGTGAGATCACTCGACACTAATAAAGATTCATTTCAATCTTATGAGAATGACGAGGAACTTGTTAGTGCTGAAATATCATATCTTAGTGCAATTGGTGCATTGATGTACTTTCCTAGTCATTCTCATCCAGGTATATCATTTTTGTAAATTTATTAGCAATATTTAGTTCTTTCCATCCACAAAGACACTTTAAAGGTATTAAACATATATTTAGATACCTTCAAGAGACCATGTATATGAGACTATTATATTCAAAAGAGTCAGATTCACGATTAATTGAATATGCATATGCATGATATTTATTTGTCCCACATAAAGGTCAATCTCAAATAGGTTATTTATTTACATCTGGAGGTACAACTATATCATAGCGTTCAACAAAATAAACTATGGTTGCTACTTCTTCAACTCATGAAGAGATAATAGTCATCAATAAAGCAAGTCGAAAATGCTCGTGGTTGAGACAATAACCTAACACATATAGGAAACATGTGGCCTTCCTTTAAAAAAGAGATATCCCAACAACTTTATATGAATAAAATGATGCGTGTATAGATCAACTAAGAGGGGGGTATATCAAAGGAGAAAGAAAAAAACATATTTCATCAAAAATATTTTATACTCATGAGCTTCAAAGGTATGGTGAAATAGATGTTCAACAAGTTCATTCCAGTGATAATATGAAAACATGTTCATCAAAGTATTATCAACTTCAACATTTGAGAATCTGAGATACAAGATTGGGATGTTGTAACATCTCGGAAATTGAAAAGTTGGATTGAGAAGGAAGAGTTTAGAGTTTTGGCACCGAGTACTAGCTACGGATCGTAAAAAGTCCAACAGGCCGTAGGAAGAAAGTCGTTTAGTTGAGTTGAGTTTTTGAATATTTCGAGTCTCTAATATTGGACCTACGAATAGACAAGAAGGGACACATAGTTGGTTCTATGGGTCGTAGATGGGCTCCGTAGAAGGGTTCCAGACTTAGTGGAATTTTATGCTTGAAATTGGGTTCTACGAGTCGAAAGAAATTGAACGAACCGTAGAATGGTTCCATGGAAAGTAGATGAATTTTTTGATTTCTGAAGTTGGTTCAATAGTTGACCAGTATGGGCCGTAGAAAGGTCTACCGATCGTAGATCACTTTGGGAAGTTAATTCTTAAAAGTATTTGAGTCTTTTCCTATGAATTTAATGCCTATGCTATGTCGTTCTGACCCAAATTATAAGACCTATAACTACCTTTCAACTCCTAAAATTACCCAAACCCTCTCATTCTCTCTAATCCCCAATTTTCATCCAAGTTCATCCTCTCCAATTCTCTCTCAAGCTCAAGAAAGAAAGCTAGGGTTCCAAGCTTCAAGTATCATCTTTTCTCTTGCTTTCTAGGCTTTGATCATCAAGGCATGTGAGAATTTACTAATGAATTCCATTCATCCATTGGTTCCCAAAAGATTTCCAAGTTTCCAATTCAATTTCACCTAAATTACTTAGGGTTTCATGCAATCTCCATGTGTCTTGCTTGATTTTGATTTAACTATTCAATTTCAATCTTCTCATGCCTGAATTGATTAAAACATGTGATTTTCAATTGATTTTCTACAGACCCATTCTTTTTTTATGATGATGAATTTATGAAGAAAGATTATGAAATTATGAAGTATGAATTAGGAAAGCTATGCATGTTTATGAAAATAATGTTTGTGAACTAAGGATGCTTATGAGATACATATCAATGAATTATGAAATATTTTATCACATATTTTGAAATTATGGTTGTGAAAGATTTTCTCACACATGTATAAATTATGATTTTTAGGAGCTACTCTATGATGACTTATGATTGGATTTATAGTTTAATTGTACCTTTCCTATTATGATAATATCACTATGATTATGACTAATTCTGTTGGGATTTTACTTAGCACCAAGAGGACCTTGAAATGGAGGCTCTCCCGTTAGTAAAAGTCGGGTCTCTGACAAAAAAATCTTTATCCCAAACTACGTTCCCCCGTAAGATTTTCCTAGGTGACCTAGCTAGTGGATACACAAATAACATATGAATGACTGTTACAAAGACTACCCTGACAAGTAGGATTTCCTTTTTAATGTGAGAGTTACATTGGATCCCATGTTATAGCTCGCATGGTCTTAGTGTCGATTAAGTATGCATTGACCTTGTTTATGACTTGCGATTTCTTTAAATGATTTTTACTCATGTTTTAGCTTGGTCATGCATATCGTTTAAATCCTCGTATGATCATGTTTATGTGTTTTATGATTTTTCCCATACTTGGTACATTTCATGTACTAATGCATACTCGTGCCTATATTTTTTATAATATAGGGTCCGACGTTTCTCCTTCCATGGCTAGTTTGAATTGATCATAGCTATTGGATCGAGTCCTCATACTCTGAGTATAGGTTACATCTCAACCACTCTTATGTTGGTTAGATTGGCTTGTAAAGACAAAGTTTTGTATTCCACACTTATATTTAGGCCTCTTTTATGATATGAGACTCTTTACTTAAATGTTCCTTTTTATGGTTTATTGTGTTGAATGTATGTCAAGTGGCTTGTGTAGGGCCTCTTACGGTCTTATACACTATGTCATTCTAGGGTATACTTTGGGTCGTGATAAATACATTATCTTCGAGATATTAAGTAACATCTTCATCATGGGGAGTATATACACTTTGCACTATTTTTTTCTTAACCAAAGTTTTATCCCACTAGATTTTCCTATAAGATTTTTAATGAGGCAGTAAATAATGCATACTACAAATAATTATGTATATTTTATTTCTTTTCTTTATACATTGATATTCAAGGGGGGAGTGTTGTAAATAAAATGAATATCCATATTGGGATCTATTTACTATAGAGGTATAACTTCTACAAGTAATGTTTCCTTATAAAAAGGCATTGCACAAGCAATGCAAGAACATTAGTATAGTGAAAGAAAAGCTACTACCCTCTCACTTTCGTTATCCTAATAGTCTCTTTCTTCCTTTGTTACTCTTTCTCTTTCTTTCCTTTTAGCTATTATTAATATTTAATAGCATTTATTTAATTGTAATGGACTTGAAGATATTATTTAATGATAAATATTGAATTCAAGTAAATTATTATAAAGCAATTTTAAAAAAATAGTGAAATGTCGTTTTGTTTAATTAATAATATAAATTTAGATAATTTAATCTCCCAACTAAACACCCTAAATAAATACTAATAATATAATGTCAATAACAACGGAGAAAGGAATCCAATTCTATGATAATGGATTCCGCTTGCAAGCTCATCGAAATTGGAATTTGGGAGTCACGTGCTCTGTGATATCAACTGAGAGACCTAATCTAGTAAAATTCACCTTATTCTATTTGTGCTTTACTAGTTTTGAGTTAGAATCAAGATTAAAAAAAACGGTAAAAGACCTAAGCACCCAAATAACACCTATATAATAGTAGTTTGACTTTTCACCAACATAACAATAGAATCGTTATAAAACATTAAAAAAAATAGAAAATGAAAAAATGAATGATTCAGTATTAAATAAGATTTTGATTCCTTAATAGTCTCCCATTTTATTATTTACCTTTCACAAATATCTCAATCATTAGTTAATCATAACCCATTTTGGTTAGGTTATGATGTATATCTTAGTGTAGGTCATATATTATTCATCATGTTGAACTGAACACCATTGCTTAACCATAATATACATCATTCATGTACACAATAATTGTAACGACCTGAACCATCATTACTCGAAGGCACCACATACGGAATCCCAAATTCTTGAAATATGGTGGCAAACTAAAAGTTAAGGAACACGACTAAATTATTTAATTTAAATTTATCTAGGCTGACGACAGCCCGCTAAAGCACATGCAGAGCCACTATAGTGGACTGGCGAAATCAAACCCTAGTTAAATACAATGTATTTTATTTTCCTCCTAATTTCCAGGGAGAAAGTAAACGAGGGTTGGCCCAAAATCTCTCCTAAGACACCCGTAGTATAGGAGAAATTGAGGGGGAAATATTTCAGCACAAAGGAGGTAAGAACTCAAGGATTTATGGTCTACGTTGGTCAATACTCACTCTCACGGAGCTTGAAGCCTATGTTCAAAGTTCGTCAGCAGTTGCTTGACATCCGGGTAGGCTAGGTTTGCTTAACTGAATAGTTTAGACCTATTTTAAATTGCATGATATTTTGTAGATTGACAGGAGAGTTCATGCCTAGGACTACGAGTACAAAGTTTTGATGGTGAAAGGTTGTTGTTTATTGTTGTTAATGTAGGAAAAGATAATGACTAAGGGGTGGTTCTTGGGTTCTTGATTATAAACTATGAGGTTTCTTGTTGGGGGTGGTTTGGTGGTAATTGTAAGGTCAAATGTTATGAAATTTCTGGAATTTAGCTATTTCTGGGACTTGTGGTGATCGAGGAAAAGCATAATGGACGAGGGGAGTGTTAATTTATGGGATTGGGGATCATGTAATTTCTAGAATGATTGTGTACTCGTAATGGAGTCTTGACTAGGAATATTGATATGTATGTAGGTTATGGTTGTTGCTTTTCTGAGTTATGTAATGTATGCATGTTAACTATTGTATATTGTTACTTGTGCAATGCATGTGTGGAATAAAGGGCTAATGTGAAGTTACATCAAGTTAATAATCTTATGCAATGAATATGTTTATTTACTTCTAGCTTCAAGTGAGGTTGTTCATTGTGATTATGATAGTGCATACTATTTGTGACTGATGATTGGCTCGGTGTACTATGTCGGTATAAGATACTAATAGTTGGCTCAGATACCCCGCCTCGTATGAAATACCAACAATGATTGGCTCGAGTACTGCACTAGTACACTAACAATTTGTGTGTGAGTTCCATGAGAGAATTGAATTTACATGTTGGTTTCGTGAGTGGACCGAGTTTCTTATTCATATTATATTTATCACATGTTGGTCCTTGAGTGGTCGGGTTGATGTATTTTAAGGCTAGAATAGTTCTTACGTAGATAAGGATTATAGGTTTAATATCATAGATTATGCCTTAGAGGATCCTTGGGTGGTTCGGGTTAATTGGAAGGTGAATGGGACTCGGATATGGGATGTGTGTGATTTGGTGGGGCACATTTCATGGGTTTGGTTAGGTCAAGTTGATAGGTGTCTACTTTATATTAGGTGGTGGATTCAAATCGACAAATGATGCCTATTAGTACGTTCGTTTGTATTGATACTACTCTTGTTATGTCATTGGGATAGTCTGGTTGCAGGATTTGTGATGTCTCATAGGTGAAGACGATGGTAATCTTCGGCAGCTTCTACTCCTCTTTTCCTTGTGGTGGGAGTTATGTCTATTTTCATTATTTTGTACTCTCTTAGTATCTCTTGTACCTATTTAGACTATTTACTTGAGAAGGTTCAGTTATTTGTTAAGATATGATTCTTAGAATTGAGTTTTCTTGGTTATTCCATTTTTCAAAAGAGATTTCTTATGTGCTACTTACTTCCGCAATTCTAGTTTTAAATTTGGTTATAAGGTTTCTCCTATATAGGTGGTAGAGTAGGTACCCATGTGATTCGATGGGTTAGGTTGTGACAATTTAGTATCAGAGCTCTGGTTATCGATCATCCAGTACAAGAGCAAATGCTGAATAGAGTCACGAGAATTGGTGTATTGATGTCCACATTTAATCTTCAAGGAGATATGAATCCTTCTAGGAAGTCGTTTCTCTTCTTTAACTCCTTTTGTGAGGTATATTTCTTGTCGTATGGGTTGGGTCCAATTGGTATCTCTGGATTCCAATTGGTATCTCAACAAAGTAAACTAGATACCGTTGACAAGGCTGATGGAACATAAGCAAGGAGAGTTGGAACCGGAAAGGTTTCACTTGGTATCTGGCCTTAAGAATCATGTGAATGCATGAATGGGCGACTAGTGGTCATCTATGATGCTAATAGAATGTAATGAAATTGATTTAATTTAGTCGTAAAGCTTGATGATTGTTATTATGTTTAGGGCGTTGCCCAAATGACTGAAATTGTGTGAGAAATAATTGTCTGAATTTCTTTGAGATTCTGGAGAAGAAAAAGTCTTAACTTAATTATGTGAAATGGTTTAGCAATAAATTGTTATGTGATAAATAAGTTCTGGGGATAATTCAAGACTAGTTTCATGATAATGTGGTGTTCAGTGTCTAACTATGTATTACTGGTATGATCCTAGAGTCTATGTTGAATCTATGGTTTGAATGTCTGTGATACTCGTGTCTGGAGATGATCTTGGGATTATTTTATTAAGTTTAGTTGTGTTCCTAGAGTTCGTATAGATATGGGAATGGAAAACATTGCTTGATTTTGAAATTCATGGGATGAACTAGCAGGACTGGGCTGCTACAGTGCCCCTGCAATAGCGGACATGGTGAGGCAGAACCTAATGAGTTGGTATTTACCAACCCATTAGACTCAAATTTATGAATTATCGCCATATTTTAATGCTAATTGAAGGAGTTTTAGGCCTTAGTTCTCTTGAATGCAGACATTCTTTGAAAAAAATAATAAGTATGATGCATTTGAAGTCGAAAATCATTGAAGCACACTAGCGACAAAATTGGCGTCCCGCAGGCACCAACATGCATCTCATCAGCTAAATGACGACTTGAATGGAGCAAAGCTGATTTAGTACTAACGCCGCAATTGGTGTAGTACAATGATTGATCGACGATTCGTTGGTCCCAGCACATATGCTCCTATGAGAACTGAAGGTCAAATTGAGGAGGCAATTGGTTCTCCACAATTTTTTATCAGTGTTTTGTCGGTCCAACGCAAGTTTGAAGATGGGAGCTAAGGACAAAAATGTAATTATTGAAAATAGTGCTTCATTTCAATTTTTCCAAGGATAGAATAGGTATTTGTGCAATTATATACCATGATCATTGTTCACACCCAATTTTGATCCTCTACAATATAAATCAACCATCGAGCTTCTTTAATTGCAAATAATTTAGAATAATTTGCTTCTTTTATAAAACTCAAAATAGTTTGCGAGTTATTTTAAATAAATTTGTCATTTTTATAATTTTTAAATAATCTCTCTCTCTATATATATATACTAGAGAATGAAGCCCGTGCACCGCACGGGCCCAATATGTCATCGACAGTAATAGAAAGAGTAAGTTTGGCGCCCTATAATTCAAAGTTTGGTATTGTAAATGTTTGTTCTTTTCAATGTGCGCCGAAACATGTAATTGTGGAGCCTTAGATTGCACAACTCTTAACTCAATAGCTCAAAATTGGTTGTTGTTAAGTTCTCTTTCGTTGAGAGTTGATGTTTTCACAACATAAATAATGACCGACTAAAGTAGTAATTGCAACCTGAGTAAATAGGTGTCTTTCCACGAATATTCCTCCTCCAACCTGAATAAAGTTGTTAGATTAATTTTTCATGAAACATTTGAACAAATCAGTTATACAAAAACAAGTTCATGATGATCCTGGGTAAAATAAGAACAGAAAATACGGGCAAGCATTGACAGTTAAGACTAAAAAGAGATGTTAACATATGTATTTGTGATAATTTCTACTGCTATCACTGTTAAATTAGCTCTTAAAATGCTACTGCTGGGAACCAAAATGGATACTCAAAGTGTTCATTGCCAGTTGTGTATGAAAGAAACAAAAAGAAAATCAATAAAAATCTGCAGAATGCAAAGAAAGTATTGAAATCTGTATCAACTCAACTATAACTTCCTAACTTTTCACAACGTTTTCATCGTTTAGAAAAGAGACGTCTCTAAATAAGAGATCGAAGATCAACACAATCCTAAACAATGGAAAGTCATTAACAACCCATGCTTGTAAAATAACTCAAATTGAAGCTTCAACCAACATATTTACCAAAATACAAGATTTCAAACGTGCTAAACCACGATCTTTTAATGATAGAATAGTATTATATATATTAACAATATGTACAACAAAATATGTTGTCAAGTTAAATCATCTGCTAGCATTGTTTGCAATAGACGCTATATACCATAAAAACAACTACTGCTCATAGCTTTTGATACTTCAAAAGTTGAGTAAAAGTTCATGCTTATTGAAAAGGTCATATACTAAAAATAGTCATGGCAAGTTTATGTCAAGTGTAGAAACATCTCCAGATGGCAGCGTTATATTGATGTTGATGCAATCTTTTTCACAATTATTTTTACATAGTATAACTATCGTACAGCTAAAACAAAGCTTACTCCACTCATATCCAAGAAGGATGAGGACGAACACAGCTACAAATATTTGTACAAAAAGCAACATAAATTGTACTTTTAAAGTAACAATAGTGTAAAGTGTATTGTCAACGTGGGCATATATTATTGGATAACTGGATTTCTTTGCTCTTCTATTACAGAAGACACTTTGTATTCTATATTTCAAAGTAAATCATTATTTTTACCTTTTTAGTACACGTGTAGGAACACTGCATATCATATCATATAATTGTAACTTTTTTTAACTAAATGTTGTATATGATAAATTTGGTGTTCTTTTATTGGTAACTGAACACGTGTATCATTTTTGTTACATGCAACAATAGATACGCAATAATAGCATTATCACTTTAATTCTTTTTCTCCTTAATAAAAAACACTCAACAAATTTATGGTAAGTGTTATCTCTCTTCATCTTCCATCTTCTGAAAGTGCTGCTGCAGTTTAAGGTATTTCTTATCTCTTTATTTTTTTCTCACTTCAATATTTTTTGTGCTCAAATGATAAACTGAGAATGACAGTTGGATTTTTATTTCTAATTAAAAGAAAAAATCAAAATGGGTCATTTCAAATAACTGGTAATACATGGCTGAAAATTTGATTTTGCCATTCAAATTTCTTTCTAACCAAATGGGTAAATCAAAAACAAAGTTCGTATCTTCAATGTTTTTCCCAATTTTTGATCGTCAACAAAGGGAATAATCGAAATGGTATTTCTATTCATGCAATAGACAAATTCAGTTTCTTTGTTGATATTGAATTAGTAATTATTCTTATGTCATTTGGTTGATGTACATGTTTTGAACTGTGAGTGTATCTTAGGATAGTTTTGAGCATTGATGACCTCTCTGAATTTAACCACTCTATTTGAGATCCCATTTCTTGGGTGGGAAGTCTCAAATTAGAAATAAAGATGTGATTTTGAAGATCTTTATGTTAGAATTTGTGATATATCCCTCCTCAATTGTTGTTGCACATGTTTTGTCACCCTTTGCAATAAATTTTGAGCGGTCTGTTGTAGCTTGAGGTTAATCGTCATAAAAAAATTGACATTTTTTTTGGTTCAAAACAATTTTTTAATCTCGCACCAACGTGTGACTTTTAGTATTTTCCATAAACGTTCTAACATGGACAAGTTATTTCTCAAGTTGATATCAAAATCTAAATAACGGAATGAGGTATTACTACAAAAACTACTATTTTAATCCTATGATTTTTATTCGTAGTGACCTATTTGAAAATTCTTATAGTTGTCAATAACAACAACATATCTAGTCAAATTCCACAAATAGAGTATGGAGAGGATAAAGTGTAAGAAGACCTTATCTCTATTACATGAAAGTAGAGAAGTTGTTTCCAAAATTTTCATAGTTATCGCAGTAGGAAAAATTAGTGTTCCAACAAAATAATATTCTGGCACGACATGGGATGAGGTCACCTACTTTTATTTCGAGTTCTTATGGATTTAACTCCTTTACGATTAAAGATGTTTGATATACGTGACAATTAATACTTTTGGATCCTTGCTCACTTTTATAACTATACCTCGACTTGGCTAATGTGGCAGAAAACAATCAAGGTTTAGAGACAGAATAAGAAGTAGGCTAAATTATGGGAAGGGTTGATTTCAGATTCTCTTGATTTTTAAGTCCTTCAGGTACAATCTCACATACTTTTTTCAGGTTCTTCAAATTTTGGCCCATATTTGTTCAAAAGGAACCATAGTTTTCTGTCTAATGTACTGATAATGGTTAGTGAAGATTATGGTGTTGTATATTGTATTTAGCGCATATTGGATTTGATCACTTCTGTTAAGTCTTGTCAAAAAATAGGTAAGTAAACATTTATGTGTATGTGCTAAGGTGAGGAATTGCAATCAGCTGCTTCCTGAGATGCAACTAGAAGAGAGATATACGGTGCATAAATAAAATATAAAGAAAAGGGAAAGTGAGACATTTTATTGTTGTTAGCATTGGTAGCCAAATACATGTGAATATGAGAAGAAAAGGTCAAATATGTGAGGATTATGAGATAAAAGGACATTCTTATGTTTCTTAAAGCTAAAAGCAAAAAACACTTGCTGATTTACAGGTTTCAAGACGAAGCAAACTCAAACCCCCGTTCCTGTTCTTACTGTTGACAAATATCTATTATAGTGTGTAACATCATATATCTTCTATATTACCTTAAAAGCATGAACTCCTAACTTAAATGTTAAATTACTATAATATCCCTAACTTAGGTTATGACTTTTACGATAAGTTGTGACTTTTCTGATAAGTTGTGACTCTTTTCAAAGGGTTGTGACTTTTCCAAAGAGTTGTGACTTTTCCAAAGAGTTGTGACTTTTACAACAAGTTGTGACTTTTTCAATTAAGTTGTGACTTTTCGAAAGGGTTGTGACTTCTCGGAAAGGTCATGACTTTTCAGATAAGACACAAAAAATACTTGTTCATACTACCCTTTGTTGACTATAAATAGAAGGGTTTCCTCTCATTTTTCAACCACGATTCTTTTAATCTTCTACTCTTCTTCTTCTTGCATTTTAAAAAAATTCATGTGATTTATTTTCGTTTAGTAAGTTCGAAGTTTAGCGGAATATGATGTACCACTATTCTGATGAAGTAAATTGTTCTATTCTAAGAGGGTATATTCCTTAACCTCGAGTACTTGAGGATATAATAATTGTGATGATATAATAATTATTTTTTTGCTTAGTATGTAGATTAGTATGTAATGTTTCAATATATGAAGTTAACATGATGTAGTCTAAATTTATTTATTTTTGTTAACAATTTCTCTTGTGATGTAGATATATGCTTCTGAATATCTTTTTCAAAAATTATTAAACTTCTCAAGAGTTAGAGAATTATCACGATTT
>JAJOOO010024791.1:0-19693 GCA_029582685.1 Solanum piurae
GTTGATCTTGGCAAAACCACAACTCATATTCAGGATTGGAGATGGTACTATCAGTTTGTGTGATAGTGGTCGGCGGAGCAGATTTGGCACCAGTGAGGTGCCCAAGGAGCTTGTGTCCATTGAGTAGCATCACTAGTTGCGCCTTCCAGGTGGCAAAGTTGAGGTTGCCTTGTAGTTTGATAGGTAATTGGGCAGCTGGATTGAACTGTACCACATGAGTGGTAGTCGGAACTGCAGCAGCATTATCAATGGTGGTAGCAGGAACAACCATGTTTGGACTCAAAGAGAGAAAAAAAAAATTGGATCGGACTCGTGAGAATTTTAGAGATGCTCTAATACCATAAAGCGATTGAGAATTAAAACAAACTTGAATGATTTTATTCATTGCTTACATCTGCTTAAATACAAGTAAATGCAACTAACTTAAAGGAACTAATCTAACAACTTAATCTTATCTAAAAGATTAGTTGACTAATTCAAAATTTAAACTTAAGATACTAACAAATAGATAACCACATGTTTATCTCAATACTAGTATCCCCCAAAATTTCCTTTTGCATTTGAGAAAATGGGTCCCTTCTTGACACCTTTACTTGACATGCTTGGTAAATGCCCAAAAAAGTGTTTCTGGTTTAGTTCGTAGAAACTTAGCATAGAAGTGTGTTTATGAGAAAAAACTTCAGATTTGGAGTTTAGGAAGCTACTTTTGAGCCTAAAATTCTTCTAGTATATTTCGGTTCACAATTGTGAAATCAAAATGTACATTTGGATTTGAGGTTAGTTGTGAAAAGTAAGTATTGAAGGTGCTTTATAGAAAAACATAGATACTTGGTTATACAATTTTTTTAGTAGAATCTTTTGTATGGCACAAGAAAGAAACTAAACTCTAAAGGGCCACAGTGCTGACCGGCATTGATAGTTCCGTACAATTAGTAGAATTTTGTTCTTCAGGTCTTAGAGGTTCCAGTTTTGCCCCATCTCTCAATTGGATTATAGCATAATCTGGGAGTCCTGAATGCCATGGTATTTAAATAAGTGAACTGTCTCCTTGTTGTTATGACGGGTGATTGTTTGCATAGGAGGTTTACTTCTCCTATAGCTATTGTTGATGATGCTAAGTTGTGTCTACCAGCTTCATCTGCCCACTAGCCATACTTAATTACTGGACTTGAACATGCTTTTACCTTGGGAGTGGTAATGCTGTTATCTTCATTTTGTAGAAGGGACAAGTCTAGTGATGTTTGATTTACTTGTTTACTGGTTCTTCTTTTGGTGAAAATTCATATTCACAAGAACTGACTTTCTTGTTGTATTTATGGATATTGATGCCTTCTAAATGTGTAATGGATAATACTTCTGCAGTTTGATCAGCGACAGGAAGCAATGGGTCTTCCAACACTAGACGAGATGCAAAACCAGGAGATGCTAAAGTTTATTATGGAAAAGGTACTTCATGATAATGTGTTCTTCTCTCCTCCCCCCTCCCTCGAAGAGTATTCATATTAACTGATTTTGTTCATGATCTTCTGCAGTATCCATGGATGGACTTCTCTAGGGCGAAGAAATCCTGATTCACGTGGTGTTTTTGATAAGCGAAAATATTTCTGAATGGAAAAAAAAGGAAGCTAGATCATATTTTGGCATCTCTTCTTTACTTCGGCTGGGATTCAAGATGTTTTTGTGCATATGAGAAACTTATATTGTATAGTGACTTTTGTGTAGACCAAGGAAGATACTTATGTACTGCTATTGGAGTAATTGATGTAAACAGTTAGTAATCTGAACATGTTCATATTCTATTCCATGCTCCTCCTCCTCTTCTCTGTGCTTGTTGAACTTTTATTCTCTTTGGTAGTTCATGTTGAGTTTTCCCTACACAGTTATAGGAATGTGGTGTCCTGTACCGCGGTTGATCTTTTACCTAAATTTCTGTTAGATATTTCTATACGATACGATTCTGTCCATATTTTAGCAAGTGATCAGTCCACACTCAACAGAGCCAAAGCAGTGTGGCTGCAGTTGGTTGTTTTTTGGTTTGGCAATATATATAAATCTTGATTTAGTATTAACTTATTAGTACGTATAGTCTCTTCCATTTGATATTTGTCTTGAAATGTCATCTATCACATCTCGTCAAACCTTTAGGAGTCACTTTTTAAGCATGGAGTGCATGTTTGTGATAATTGACAGAAACAGCCCACCTTCTATGTTATTCCTTCATGGGTGGATCTACTGTGAAAAAAAGCAGATCTCAAGAATTTAATAACTTTCGCCTAATTTGTGTTGAGAAATCTATTAAATATATAAGAAATTCCAAATTATTGTTCAACAAATTTTCTTTATATGGTAAAAAACGTTCGTTAGATAGAGTGACCCTCGAGATGAAGTTTTCTACTTCAATAAATATCTCAAGACAAACATATCACCTTATAGTATAAAGAAAGAAGTAGAGTGAGATTTACGGAACATATGACATTATTTAATTGCAAATCAGACACGTAAAAACATGTCCAATTTTAAGAAAATCAGTAGCTAACAAACACGTGTCTCATAAATTCTCCATCCTCTGATTCTGACAAATCCATAGTATGGTCCCCACAAAAGAAAGCATACTCTCCACTCAATTTAACGACACGTATACAGTAGTCCTCCTAATTTCCAAAATATCGTATCAATTAATCCAACATCTTTTTGCCACCTTTTATCTCCTACTCCATCGCCACCGTACACGTGTATGAAGTTAATTCGTTTAAGCTCTGTTCCCACCACCGCCGCCCCTCTCCCCTCCGCCACCCCCACTCCCCTGTTTTTTTCAACTTTCACATGCTCTTTCATTCTTTCTTCCCATTTTTGGACCATCGATTTGATTCTTATTTGTATTGAATTATTTTAATAAATAAGATACTTAAATGAATTATATTATTCTTCATTACTTTTTTTGTCCTATTTTATATGAGGTAGTTTGATTGAATACGAATTTTAAGAAAATAAGAAAAAATTATATAATTCGTAGTCTAAAATGAATGGTAGAAATTTGTATGACTATAAATTATTTCACATTTTAAAGATAAATTGTTATTTAATACAGAAATATGTCATTCTTTTTTAGACGGACCAAAAAGGAAATTAAGTCATATAAATTGAGACAGAGAGAGTATAACATATTGTTACGTATTAATAATTTGAATGATAAATTTACAAAAAAAATTGAGTATGTGATAGAGCTACTACAAGCAAAAGAATAAAATAGAATTATTACATAATAAGTAAAAATAAGCAAAAAAAAAATTAAATTAACAATAGGATCACACAATTGATTATTATACAAAATGAGACGTTTTGATATTAACTAACAATGAATTTAAATTAACACGGAACAACCCTACAAATAAGGTGCTATATATTCTCCCATCAATCACCTACTGGCTGCAATGTGTTTGTCATATTCTTAGCCTTCAAACAATGACTAATGATAGATTTAATGGCGCCTCGCCGGAAACTGTTTTCCGGCAAACCACATTGTCGGAATCAGGTGCAATGGAAGATTTTAATCTCAATGCGAAACAGCAAAAGTGCTCTCGTCTTAATGGTATTCAGCAATTGAAGCGATTGTGCAGGACATTAATGCCTGACATCTCTAGCACTAACGCCAATGTTGCCGTAACCAACTACAAATGCTACAAAAAGGAACGAAATCAGAATATTGGAGTAACGAATGATGAGAAAACCAGAAATGGAGAAGAATACAGAGAAAAAAAGGAGGTTGTAGTGTCTCTGTTATTCACCATGAGTACGGCATCTTCTGATCATCATCAGCAGCATTCAGAAAACGGTGTCGTTTTGACCAGAACATCCAGTAATGTCGATGAAGTGAGAAAGGAAACAGAGGATTTACGATCCATTACGAGATATTCACATGGATCTATCTCTTTGATCGGTGGAAGAAGAGAAATGGAGGATGCTCTGTCAGTGAAGCTGGATTTATTGACGAATTATGATTTTTTCGGTGTTTATGATGGACATGGAGGGTCATGTGTAGCTCATGCCTGCCGTGACTTGTTGCACAAGTTACTGATGGAAGTAATTCTTGAAGAAGATGGGAAATTAGAAGAAATAAATTGGGCGAAAGTGATGACGACAAGTTTTTATAAGATGGATGAAGAGGTGAACAGGATTAATGGGGCGGAAGTGGCGACAATTGGATCAACGGCAGTCGTGGCGGTTGTGGGGAAGGAAGAGGTAATTGTTGCCAATTGTGGGGATTCTAGAGCTGTGCTTTCACGAGGTGGAGTTGCATTGGCCTTATCTAATGATCATAAGGTATTTCGAAAATTTGGAATCTTGCTTTTTAAAACTCTCGTAACAACTTAGGTATCTAATATGAGTAATTTGGAAAGTTACTTGAGAAAAAAATGTCCTTTTGATCTTGGGGACTTAAATATATTATGGAAAGTTAAAATTAAAGAGTTACTACAAAAGTGTTGAGAAACATTCTTCTTCAACGAATTAAAAATAAAAGTAATACAAACAAATTGAATCGAAGAGAGTAACTAAAACCTGAACTTTTGTCCGTCTATAGGTGCATTTATATGAAATGAATGGAGTAATTATTTATTTGGTTGTTAATTTTGTAAATTGACGTTCCTGTACACAGCCGAACAGACCTGATGAACTGGAGAGAATTGAGAAGTCAGGCGGGAAGGTCATCAATTGGAATGGGCATCGAGTGTTAGGAGTACTGGCTACTTCAAGATCCATAGGTACGTCCAGATTATGTTTCGTATCAAATCAATATTAAATGATCATGTATCCTGATTTCTGTCTAGGACACACCAAAAACGAAGACGTAAGCTTACATATATAATTTCTTTCTTGAATATTCAATTTGACAAAAGAGTTGATGCAGGGGATAACTACCTAAAACCGTATGTAATACCAGAGCCAGAAGTCACAGTGATCAAAAGAACGGATGGAGATGAGTTCTTAATACTTGCCAGTGATGGTCTGTGGGATGTTGTTCCCAACGACGTTGCTTGTGATTTTACAAGAAGATGCTTAAATGGTCAGATTAGAAGGTGCAAAAATGGGATTAAGCCATCTCAAAATAAGGCCATGAAAGATAATGTTGCAGCAAAGGCAGCAGCCTTACTCGCAGAATTAGCGATTTCACGGGGCAGTACAGATAACATAAGCATCATTATAATTGAGTTGAAGAAATCTTTAGGCACCAAAGATTATAGTTCACTACTTTGACAGTTCATTTTTTTCCCCTTTATAAGTTTCTTGCTTTATGTCCATTATGGATTGTTGTACTTTGTATAATATTGTACCTGGACTTGAAGTCCTAAAGTCTATCAATTTCATGTCGTACTTACCCTTGAATTCTCTTTTATATATATTCCGTTTTTTAATTTCTTGTCCGTGAACAGAAGCAAACAATTGCTTGGAAAGAAGCACATTGACAAGTGTTGGACCAATGCACCAACTCAGTTTTTTTCGTGTTTCAGAACGCACAATTAATTATATGATCCTTATTTAGTTGTACACAATTTTTTTTTTGAAGTTAATGGACCCCTCACTCAAATGTTGGTCTTTGAGAAGAAGATAATGGTTGGTTTTGGGGTTAAAAGGTATGTAGGTTTATTTTGGGTCTATTTTTACAAAAATTTAAAATAAGATGAATTTTGTATTTTTCTTATAATTAGTGATATGCTCCTATCATAGTTGGCCACATATACAAAGTGGTATGTCAAAATTGGATATATTTTTTGTTAAAATATAGTGGCATAAATGAACACTTTTGTGAAATAATGAGCTCTCAAAATTTGGTGAGGCTTATCCATTATTATTTTTTTGGATACATTAGGTTTGCAAATTACTTAAATTACAATTGCTACAATGTAATTCCACCTAACAATTTGTGGCACATGTTGATGCCGTATAGGAAATGATAGGGCTGAAGAATCTTCATCCCCTACACTGAATCTGGCACGCGCCCTCCACACTCCTTATTACCCTTTTCTCTCCTTACTTTCCCATTCATTTTTCCAGTAATTGCCAATCCCTTCCCTGGTAATTTCTCTCCATCTTTCTATACCCTTTTCTCTTTTACGAGTTTTGTACATAAATTTCATTTGAATCACAAATGTTTTTCTTCTTCTTAGCATGTGTTAATCGAGTAAAGTGTCTTCAATAGGTAGAAACAGTAGTGATTTCTCAGAATTTTGTACTTTGTTGGAAAAAATGGGCTCAAGATTATGCTATCATGCTCTATTGAACTACAGCAAGTAAGGGTATAGTGTTTTGGTTCCTCGGACTTATGTGTTAAAGACTTCAATCGAATCAAATAGAGTTTCAAGTTGGTGTTGTTATCCTTTATTTAGAATGCATCTATAGCAGCTGATTGGCTATAAGCATAGAAGATTTCAAATCATGACACCTAAATAGAAAATGAGTTCTAATTTGAAAATAATCACAAAAATGATTTGGTGTTATCAAGGAGAGTTTCTATTTGTGTTTACTTGTACAATTTGTGTGTGTAAATAGATGGCTTCAAATCATTTGCATTCATATGGAGCATTAAAGCTTAGATATTGTGTTATTTTCTGGTTCCTCTAGAGCAAAAACAATTGTTAAGCATGCCTGCGAGACTTCAAGTCTGAAATGCTTTGCTTGTACTTTGCAGATTTTCGATTGTCCTCTGCCTGTGAACTTTATCAACGTCTGTCTCTAGATGTTGGGTGGTGTAGCTTCTGTTGCCATATTCACCAATCAATCTGCACTGTCAAATAATGTAAGCAATCCTCTTTTGACAAGGATACTTATATTGCACAATGTTTAGTTCAATTATCAGAAAATGAACTTGTGTTGGAGTTTGCGTACCTTGTGCTAACCTCTGCTAGCTAAAGGTTATCACTCCCCTTTGGTATCTTTGAGGCTATGCTTTTCACAGTCCCTAATTATTCGTTGCTATATCCTAGTTTCACTCTTTTGTAACATTGCGGGACATTCCTTTCTGCAGGGCTTTCAAATTGCTTCATTCTTGGTTGTAAGATCTTCCAACCAGTCCAGGAAGTACTCAATTCCGCAACCTTTTTTCAAAATTCCTGGCTTTAGGGAACATATTTCCCAATTTGTAGCCATTAATAATGGAAACCTTGCCAGAAAGAACATTGTCTTAGCTATTCCAAATGAAAAGGATGATGCTGAAAAAGAAGGCTCAGATTACTATATTGATTATCCGGTCATCGTTGGTCAGAAAGAAGATGGGAGTTCTTGTGCACCAGAGATGGGAACAACTTTTTCCTTGTTGCCATGTGGTGAAGGTATTCTTAGAAGTTATGAGATCAATGGTAAAGAAGACTGCCTACTTGCTAAGCTGATGGCAGTTCATTTGCATGTACTGGCAATGGAACAATGGAACGCTTCCAAACTTAAAATGTCCCACAAGTATGTTTTCTTTAATATTTTCCTTTTCAGTGAAGGTGATAAAATGTATGTACATTTATATTGCAAGATGATAAAGTCCTGTTTATCCTCACTTTTTTTCATCTCTCAGACTGCCAAAGGAGAATTACCAGCAGATAAAGTTATCATAAGACAAGAACTAACAATGTAAATTGAAACGTGTAGAAAGGATGTGTTTAAAAGAACTAATGGGAGGGTTAATGTTATAAAATGAGAACATTGCCAGCATGGAAGAGTTAGCCAGTATAATACGAACAATCAATCTTGTCTTTTCCTTTTTATCATTGAGGTTGTTTGGTTTCTTTAGGTACTTTCATTTATTGTATCTTGAGTGTTTTAAAATAAACTTGAAGCATTATGCATAATGTGATTAAAGTACCTACTATATATTCAGCTTTTCCATCAGCAACTCTATTGCTATTTTCTCCCTGCTTGATCATCTTTCCTGCAACTAACTTGTGGTTCCATGAATGACAGAAATTACTTGGTCAGTGCGACAAACCTGATTCATTATTTGGCCTTGAAAAGCCTCGACATAGAGCAGCTTAAAGAAGAACTTTCTTCCCTTTGTTTCCTGAATTTAGACACAATAAATCAACATGTTCTAGCAAGTCTTTCTGCAGGCATCCGACTGTTAGATAACGTAAAATATGATTCTTCAAGTCATACTATCTCTTATAGTGAAGGAATCTCTTCAACAAAATGTCTGGACAAACAAATGAAGGGGGAATTTTCTATTAATACACTAAGGAGGAGGGCATCCCATACTGCGGACCTGTTATTGGGCAGATTGCCAGAGAAGAGAAACACCCATATCATGGTAACGGTGGGCGAAGAAGCTATAGAAAGTGAAACACTAATGAAAGATCTTCTAAATGCTGGAACTACCATTGTTCGTATCAATTGTGCTCATGGAAGCCCTGAAATTTGGAGTGAGATTATCAGAAGGGTGAAAAGAACCTCTCAAATTCTTGAAAAGCCTTGTCGAATTCTCATGGACTTAGCTGGGCCCAAGCTTCGAACTGGAAAACTGCAGGCTGGTCCATGTGTGTTGAAAATATCTCCCAAGAAGAATGCTTATGGGCAAGTGATATATCCTGCCGTAGTTTGGCTCTCAAGCCCAGGAGCTGGTTCTCCACCTGCCCATGTATCCCCTGATGCTATTCTACATGTGGACGGTGAAGAACTTCTTAGTAAGCTCCAGGTTGATGATGTTGTGACATTATTTGATGCTCGTGGAAAACAAAGGACACTTAAGATCATAAGCAGGTATCCTATTTTCTCAGGCGTCGGATATATGGCTGAGTGCAGTAAGGCTGCTTATGTCAAGTCAGGTGCAAAATTGTTTATCAAGGACAAGAGAAGGAAATTGTCAGCTGGACATGTAGTAAATATTCCTCCTTTCAAGCAATTTATCAAATTAAGGGTTGATGACTTGCTGAGTATATCACGAGATGGTCAAAATGAAGAAAACAACTTGACTTCTTCCACTGGTACGCACAGGATAACCTGCTCATCTGAATATGTTTTTGATTCAGTGAAGCCTGGGGAACCTATTGCTTTTGATGATGGGAAGATATGGGGTATTATTAAAGCAACTAGCACTTCGGAAATCCTTGTGTCAATCACCCATGCAGGTCCCAGGGGTAGTAAACTTGGATCAGAGAAGTCCATAAATATTCCACGGAGCAATATTCGGTATGAAGGCCTCACTTCAAAGGACCTTATAGATCTTGACTTTGTGGCCAACCATGCAGACATGGTGGGTGTATCATTTGTCCGAGATGTCCGTGACATTCTACTGTTGCGTCAAGAACTTGAGAAGCGGAAAAGAAGGGACTTGGGGGTTTCTTTAAAGATCGAGACAAAAGAAGGATTTGAGAAATTGCCGCTCCTACTACTGGAGGCAATGAAAATGCCAAATCCTTTAGGCATTATGATTGCCAGAGGAGATCTTGCTGTAGAGTGTGGATGGGAAAACATGGCATATATACAGAAGGAGATAATCTCTGTCTGCACAGCTGCTCATGTTCCTGTCATTTGGGCAACACAGGTCCTGGAGTCGCTCGTCAGGTCTGGAGTGCCTACTAGAGCTGAGCTTACTGATGTGGCAGAAGGAATGAGGTCAGTAATCTCGTTGCCAGTATGCGTTTATGTCTATATCTGTGTGGGTGGGTGGGGGGATTTTGATTCCTATCTTTCCTTTTGAGGTTTTAGGAGTTGAGTAGGGAGTAGTGGAGGTTATAGTCTGGCTGCTTCTTTATTTTCGTGATATTTTGTTGCACTTCCCTTAGTAAGAACAAGGTAAAACACTATTAGTGAGGAATATATTATTCTTTAATTTGTTTGAACCAAATGCTAAATATACTTCAATTAAAATGTGTTGCAACTTCTTACATTAAAACGTGACATAAGTTATCAAGTCAAACACTTGAATGCTCTTTTTCTGGATCAGTTATTTCTGAAAAAATTGAAATTCTCTCAGCACATATGCATAAGTTTGACTAGTTTTGAGGTGTAGAAACTTGTTAATGCATGGATGTATCATAAAACTTGTCATTTGTCAATAGTGGATAAAGCTCTAAAGAAAACCAAGTACAAAGAGAAATAGATGATGTAACAAGGTGCCCCTTCTTCATTTGAGGAACCATGAATAATTTGACAATTAAAAGTCAAAGAATAAGTATTAATTGGACGATGGAAATAATTATGGAGGTATTATGCCCAACTTTGTAAGAGTAACTCTTCCATTTCTGTTGAACTTGGTATTCGTTTGCTTAAACTGGTACTTGGAAGGACTGTCCCTTTTAGTTTGTGGCCTGAGATATGGGACTGGTGTTGAGTAGGACTTACTAGCTCATATACAATCAAGAAAGATATCTTTCCTTTAAATCAGTCAAAGAGTGGTTTTTTATAAGGTAAAGATAGTTCCGCTAAAAGCTATACCAAGAAGGTACTGCAGAAGAGTACAAAAAAAGCATTACAATGACTGCATTACATCATGGAGTCCAAAGCTCAAAAAGATGTTCCATATTCTCTATCCTGTGTTTCCTGCACCACAAAACAGACGGCAGATGCAATTAGATTCCAGTACTGATGTTTCTTCTCTTCAAAACATCTCTTATTTCTTTCCAGCTAAATATTCCACATGATACACAATGGGACAGTCCTCCATATCTGCTTCAACTGGTTCTGAATTCCATCTCCCTGCCGACTTGGCATGACGCTCTTAACATCCTTTGGCATCACCCACTGCACACCAAAAACACACAGAAATTATGTCCAAACCTGCCAGGTTGAATCACAATAGAGCAATAGATGATTAGTGGTGTTTCCTGCTTTCTCACATAAAAAGCATCTGCTATACATTGAAGTACCCCTCCTCTGTATGGTGTCTTGTGTTGAACAAGCACTCTTGGCAGTCACCCACCTAAAACAAGAAACCTTTGGAGGAGCTTTATTTTCCATGGCCAATCAACCTCCCAGTTTCCAGCTTGCTTCTGTAACCTCATGTAACAACTTCTCTCAGAGAGTACACCACTTTTATCAGCTAACCACATCATCCTATTCTTGTTGTTATCATCCAGTTTAATGGGCTTCAATAATTAAATAATTCACTGATTTCATCCACCTCCCAATCATTAAATTATCTTCTAAAAAGATGAACTTCATCCAGTGTTGGCAAAGAAATAAAGCCCTTGTCTAACCATTTAGCCTCAAATATTCTTTCCTGCCTAACCCTTCCAAACCATCTCAAATACTTGCTGTTTTAAACTCGTATTAGAACTGTAGTAGAAACTCAACCTTTTCCCCCTTTTACCTGAGAATGTTCTTCAACAGCACGACTATGTTTAATCTGTTTTCTTATTGCAGGACAAGTTGTATCATGTTGAACAAGGGTAAATGCATTGTGGAAGCTGTCTCTTTCTTACACAGAATATTGAGCAATCACTCCACGAAGTCAAATGCAGAATTTAAGCCTCTTGCTTTATCCAGCCACAACTTTTAGTTGGTTCGACCGTATGAGCAGCTGCTTATATGTTCTCCCTACTCTTGTACATCTTCTGCTCCACCATGACCGTTTCTTCTGCTATGTACATACATCAATATTCAGTGAAACCAAACAATTAGTATTTCACAATTGTGTTGTTTTAACAGTAGAAGAACAATATGAGACCATGGTTCACATTTTAGCCGAGAATAAAATTCTAGGTGATTTCTTCCCATCAGCCTTAATTTTGATGGGCTTAGCATATGAGTTACTTGATACCTAGTGAAATAGTCTAGGTGCATGAAAGCTGGCTGAACATTGCCGTTGTCCAAGAGAAACAACCACAACCAATTGCTCATTTATGAAGAGACAAATCCATTGTAATGCCCAATAAAGAATTTATAAATCTCGTTCACTCCGATGATCTGGGGCTTAAGTTAAATGGCTTCTTCCAAGTCGTAGCATTGGTAACCCAGTTCAAGTGTACCACCGCACCTAGCACAGTCGCAATGGATGATAAAGGAGGGGGATTGCAGTAAGTTGATGATAACAATCAACGTGAAATTAATCAATGTTAAGGAAATCTTACAACAGTGAATACATGAAGACATGCACCAGAATAAAGTAGGTCCAAATGGATCTTGAGGTTTTGTGTGGTTTGACCTCAATTGGTTGGAATTTGAGGTGTAGTCATTGTTGTGGATTCTATAATAATTTGGTAAAAGGGTAGAAGCATCATTTCTTTTGTACAAATACCATTGCTTTTATTCCAACAAGCCTTTAGGCTTGAAGAAATTTCCTATAAGTGTATTATACACAACAAACATGCAACTCAATCATTGATCACACATTACATTGACTAATGGCAGTTATTTATCTTCAGCAGTAAAATCTGGCTCTGTCGGTTTCTGAAGCAGAAGGGGTGTTATCCTGTCTGGCACTCTTGCTTTATTTGCTTTATTGCGTCGCAGAGCGCGAAGTGCATTAGCAGCAAATCTTGATGCATAGATGGTAGCACCAAAACTTGGTGAACTGGAACCTTCCTTTGCTAATGCATCTTGCAACCTGCTTTCTTCTACACGAAGAGATTCTTCTACCTTCTTCCTGCAATAATTGCGCCATGCTGCTTGTAAAAAGCAAGCTGCCCAAGTTCTCCAATGACCTGAGTAAAACCTGAAAGTATGGCGGAGCTGCTTACTGTGAAGTCTTCGGAACTGAGAGGCCACAAACTTCAAATCATCAGCCACTAAAGCAAATGCTTCAACTTCTGAGAGTGCTTGTGCAGTTCGGGTTGAGATAGGTAAGTTATTTGATGAATGAGGGTCAAGAGCCCAAGTTAGAAGCTCCTCTCCACAAAAATCACCAGCTTTTAGATACTCTGAGTTGAAAAAACCTGTCCTCCCTCCATTAGTGGTTACAGACTGTAGTTTGCCCCTCATTACAAACAGCATCTCATTAACTGGGTCACCTTCACGAACAATGAAGCTGTCCTCGGTGTAGAGCACTGGCTTGAGTCCGTCACATAGTGCATCCAAGAGTTGTTCATCCATTTTTTCAAACATGGGCACCTTAAAATATTCATGCATAATCAAAATCAGGAACTGATAAAGAGATCTTTTACTACATTACTCTCGGAAAATCTCACTTGTATTTAAAGCAAAAGGTTCATCTTAGTTATGATGCCAACCATTAGAAAGGGATAAATCACATCTGTATTCGCGAAATAAGGGTGAAACACAGTCAAAGAGCAACAGTAACAACACTTACTCTCATGAGTAAAGCTAAACAAAGATGGCGCTTTATATCTCTTCTGAGGTCTTTAGGAAGGTTGTGAATCAGATTCTCTTCCTCAACACCCCTTGTTTCCTGCCACTTGTATTGCTCATAGCGCCTAATTCGCTCTCTGAGGTTCTCAGGGAGTAACCGATGTGACATCCACTGTTCTGCATCTCGCCTTTTCACCCTCATCTCCTCTAGTCTCATTGTTGAGGACTGCAGACATGTCTATCACAAACAAGTATTCAGCTGATTAGAGCCTGGGATTGTTTTACTCACATAAGACGTACCAATTTTTTTTACAGCAAATAAATTGATATTTCAAGTAGACTAAATTAAACAGGTTGCAATATCACAGAGAAAGGAAGTGCCATACACAAGAATGAGAACTCTGCAATACAAGTTCTATTTTCTTGATAGAATCTTTGATAGCTTATATTTTCATGGCTCGATCGTATACTGTCAAGTGTGGCAATGTCATTTAAGAACTTCCAGAACATTGAACATAAAAATGAAAGCCACAATGCTACCTGCATATTTCCGATGAGAAAGGCAAATAGCACCAGGCCGGAGATGGAAATGAAAACGGCAAAGCAAATTTCCCATACATAGGTACTTGTTTTGAGGTTTTGACCAAGGGAACTGCAACATAAAGGATCAAAGTTAGGTTAGAAAAACAACAGACAGAAAACTCAAACAAAACTGAACTTTTTAAGACAACTCAGAATTCTTACAGGAGTTCACAGGTGCATGCCTCGACTATCTACAGACCTCCCACCAAAACAGGTTACATGCTTGGCTAGATGAGAAGAAATCACTAGTATTTTTTGTCTATGTTGGAATAAGAGTCTTTGGTGCTCTTATTTGTTTAATGTTGTAAACATTTCTATAAAATTATTTGTTGATTTGGCCTAATTCCTTTTTTTAACCCAATTTCTTTGAGAGGAAAGAATTCATCAATTTCCTAACCTTAAAAATTAGATTCAAGCAGGAAAACCGAACCAAATATATCAACGGGCATGATGTATTGTGAACCTAAATTTTTTCACGTGCTTACTCCAAAAAACACAATGAATTAGGCTACACTTGGCATGACGCATTGCAAAGCTAAATTAATAGATAACAATATACTCTTGCAAACTGTTTGAGCAATTAGACGAGATGGTCACAAATTTCAGACATTATAAAATCAATGAAAACCCAGTGTTCCAGCATCGCTAAGTCTAATATTCTCAAGCTACACATACCATATGTAAGCCACAAACTATTCTAAAATTGAGTTTCTTTCTATTCCTTCTTGATCTTTGAAAAGATGGTTAATGACCACTACATATACATGCAAATGTGGTTAAGCAGAATGACACTTTTATAAGGATCTAACAAACATTCTTTTGAATATGCAAAAAAAAATAAAAAATACAAGCACAGAGTGCAAGCATACCTTAAGTTTTGTAAACCCCACCAGAAACAATAAAAGAACTTCTGTGGAAAATTCATTGATCCCACAACATCTGATTGGAGAGCGTCAAGGAACATCCCAAAATCAAAGAGCGTTGTGTTTGGTGTCTCTATAGGGCAGGAAATATTCAGCAACGTTTTATATCCTGTATGATCATCATCACAATACAACGAGGCATGACGACAGGCAGAGGAATTTGCACAAGCTTGTTTCCAGCAAGTAGTTTCACGTTCTATAGAAAACAGATACCAAAAGGCTCCAAGTACCTGAAGAGCAGGAAGTCAGTCAATTCTCAGTCTAATGAGTTCACAAAATTATAGAATAGAGAATGACGTACTATTTCAACATACTAGTGAAATTTGCTGGTATAGCATAAGCTTCTATGCCAGGAAAAACTTTAATATGGCTGAAAATCTACAAATTTTATTTCTAGGATACCAATTGGTACACACATGAATTTTTTTTAAATGACGCCTTTCAAATAGAATCATCTAGGGGGTGTGCAAAAACCGAACTGACCGATAAATCGAACCAAAAAAAATATTATTGGTTTATTGGGTTAACGGTTTTTAATGGTTTCATATAAAATTATTGGGGTATTGGTTCGGTATTGGTTTTTAATATTGGGTTGTTGGGTAAACCGATATTCCATTAAGACTATAGTAATTTACTACTTTTACCTATACATAACTATTAAATATTAATCTCAATATATCACTAGTTATGACTTTATTATTTAGCCTTCAATTCATACTTCATGTGACTGAGTTCACAACTTCACATTATTCAAACCGTCAAAACCTAATGTTAGAACCCTATTCCTCTTAATTTCTCTTTGTGTTAATATGTATAGTTCTTTTCATGTTTGTTATTAT
This sequence comes from Solanum piurae, assembly GCA_029582685.1. Lineage (NCBI taxonomy): Eukaryota > Viridiplantae > Streptophyta > Magnoliopsida > Solanales > Solanaceae > Solanum > Solanum piurae. The sequence continues at coordinate 15,569 of JAJOOO010024791.1, forward strand.
TGTTTCTATTTTATGAGCATTTGTAAAGTTACATTATTATCTTGTTGCATCAAATTTATTAGAGAAGTGATATATTTGTTTGATAAACATTTTCTTATTGGTTAAATCGAAAACCGAACCGTCAAGGACCAAAACCGATAAAAAAATATCTTATTGGTTTGGTTATTGGTTGAGCGTATTTAAAAATCGAAAAACCGATAAACCAAACCGATAACACATAAAACCGAACCGACCGATGCACACCCCTAGAATCATCCATAGGTAACTTCGGGTAGCACAAAAGTGAACAACAGATCATATAGCATATCCATCAGAATTGTAACTCAAGCTTGTTGCAAACTTACATGGCTGGCAAGCATATAAAGGAAGAGATTGAAAGCAGCTCCAGCCCATGCTGTTTCAGTGAGTATGCCAGATGTTCTTGTGACTTCCTTATATAAAGGATAAACTCGAAGGACCCTCGGAATATATTGGAAAAAGACAACAGACTTCAGCAAATTCTTGGTATTCAAAGATCTTGCACCCCGCAACTTAGGGATAATAATTAAAATTACAACCTGAAAATACATAGAAGGATAAGAGTAAACAACTGAACATACAATTCTATTTACATAGGAGGTAGGTAAAAACCAACATGCAAAGCAAGACTGCTCCATATCATGTAAATCTAATATCCGTGATTGAACAAGAATAATCTTCTCACAAGATCTACCAACCATGTGTTATTGCAATGGAATAAGACTTATTCAATCAAATCAAAGAAACATTTAAAGGGAAGTAAGTTGCACCTGTGGTAGTGGTAGAACTGCGAGAATATCAATCAAGAAGTACGTGGACAAGTATCTCTTTGCTATCTCCCAAGCATCTTCAACTAAAACGCCTCTTCCAAATACACGTGAAGAAGGAGCAATGAAACCAGTTCGAAATTGAAGGGCAATATGAAGAAAGTAAAATATATCAGTAAAAGAACGCAAAACACTAGCTGTAACCTCCAACGTTCTGTCTAACCCCAGGCATTTGTTGTCATTATCAATCAATGGAATGTAAAGGAACAAAGGATCCAAGGAGATTGCAATTACACACGATAATACAAATATTTTGTTCCACTTCTGAAGAAAAGGTCCTTGAGGATCAAGTATGTTCTTGTTGGATCCCAAGCTATCTTCCACAAAACCACTTAAACTGGATTTTACGGCTTGAATTATGCTTTTGGCCCTCCATTTACCAGGTTCCAAGCCTTTATGTAATTCGTTGGAAGCTATTACAACTTTACTTCGGTGCACTCCATCCTTGGCATGAAAATTTCCTTCAGAGTTTTTCTCTGATTTCCAACCCTGAAATCTGCAAGGCAGCCAATTTAAGTATTAGAAAAACAAGTTGGCAGTATGTCAGCAAATTAGTGCACACAGTTATACAACATCTACGCCTATACTCGAAAAAACTGAATAGTCCATATTCAGATTAACTTGGTTGATCATTTTCATAAATATCAAAGTTACCTATAATGTAATTACACATGAATGTGCTTGAACTTTCCTTTTAATTTAAAGGCCATCCAGGCTTTCAATTCTTTCCCTTCAGGTCCAGAATTAGTTTACTTTCCACTCATGATTCTCTTTAATCGCAGTTTTGTTTTATTTACTCCTCTATTCCCATAGCATACATTCAAACAGAAACTACTTAAAGGTGTAACCTGGATTGAGAAAGTATAACTGGGGCTTCCTGAGGTTCTCAGAAAACTGACCTCGAGAACTCCTCTTGTCGGTGATTCATAACTTGAGCCAATGCATCAATGTGCTCAATACAGAAGATCAACTTCCAAAATCATTCTAGAGGCAACAAGTTTTTCGGTGAAAACTGTCTTGAGTAGCTCAGCCAAGAGCTAATACCATTCCCTGAAATTTTAGTATAGCTTATCAGATAAGTATTCGATATCTTGATTCTCTCCAAGTATAACTACAGTTACACCAAACAAACAACCACAAAAAGTTTCCTTTTTAGACAGCTTAACAGACAGGAATTGAATCTTTTCAACAAAGTCAAAGATGCTTAAAATGTGTAAAACTTTGTCACAAGAGTAGAACAAACCAACTTGTTCTTTTCATGAAAGGAGTACATAAGTAATTGAACAATATACCGACAAACATGACTTATATATAGAAAAAATAGTTGGAACCTAAAAATGAATTTGAGGTCAAAGGAATTGAATGCTCTAGAATAATCAACAAAGTGTATTGGAGACAGAGACAAAAATTTGGCAAATTTCGACATCAGGGTACTTACTGCAACAAAACAAAAAGAAAGGGTAAAAAATGCAACACCTTGATCAGCTACAAAATTCTAAAACATCAAACATGAAGCACTTGCTAATTATTGAATTCTCAAAGTTATAACATCAAACAATAGTTGCAATCATAATTTTTTTTTGCAGGAAGATAAATATGAAAATGAGAATTTGTTCAAACTGATACATTGTTAGAATAACCAATATAATGTTGGAACTATGCCACAATCCGAAATCAATTAGAGTCGACTATATAAACATTTTGTATATGTTAAATTTAGAAAGTTCAAATATCAACTTACCTAACCTCCGGACTTTGCCCGCCTATGCTTTGAAAAAACTCAAAGTCGGGCAGATTTGACTTTAGATCACTAATTTTGTCGCACAGCGATCCAAAAGCAGAAAAATAATGCTAATGTTCAGTTCACCTGACAAAAAGACAATATATATGTGTATTATGAATTGGAACTCATGAAAGCCAAAAAAAGTGGTATTATGAATCCAGTAAGTTTAGAGAAGAAGAGGATTTAAGGTGTTTTTTCAACTTGTGATTTGATCATTTATTACTTGTCCCACCCAGATTTCCTTTGTGGGAAGTGGAAGATCCACAACAGAGTCTTTGTGGGTCCTACTTATTAGCTTTACCTGGACCCACTGTTTGGTGCCTTTTCAAACCGGCCGGTGACTGTCAGCTGTCTCACAAAATCATACAGCACGGCGGCGCTTGCTTCGATTCTTCCTAGTTCCTAATTTCTTCTTTCTATTCAACTCCAAATTTGAAATAAAAATGTGCATTGCTTACTTTTTTGGACGGTTGTTATGTAATGTTTCATTGTATATTGTATTGTATTGTTATAATGAATATCGGATAAATTGTCGATGCGATCACACTAAATCAATCGTTCTTCATCATTACATAATGATTGCGACCACACTAAATCGATCATTACCTAACGATGAAATTAAATGATACAATATAATAAAATTTAAGTAACAATCAAAATATATACGGTATTCCCTCCACACAAGGTGCTAAAGACAGCACTTAAGATTTGAGAAATGAGCAGTGGCTTTCATTTTAACCAATAGAATTGCCCAAGTTAACAAAAATCAAAGAGTTTTTGGCCTGAGAGATTTGCTGTTTGACTTCCACAGTAAGTTTGATTTGCTCCCCCGTGAGCCAAACCAGAATGTCACCGACGTGTGTGGGTGTTTATTATTATTATCATTATCATAAATATAAATGAAGTGGTAGTTGTAAAAGTATCAGGTGAGTTAAATTGTGTATTTGATCCTATTTGTAACATAGTCAAGGTAGTTAGTTGGGTAAACTATTTTATTGTTCACAACATGTCTTATGCACCTCATCCTCATGAATCTTGAGTTTGACAATATCTAGTTTTATGCACTATTCTCCATTTATTTTGTCAACTAACTAGGACTTTGAGACAGAATTGATACTACTAATTAATTGTCATTATAAAGACACAATTTTCCTGAAGATGACCCTTTCTTTAGGGACAGTTGTTAATTAATGCTTGTTTATGCCAAATATAATATCGAATTAGACAACAGAAAACCATAAATAGTAGTATCAGAGAATCGGTACAAACATACATAAGAAAAAAGTTAAACATCAAGTTGCCTATAACAACAGAATAGTTTATTTTAAAAGTTTATAAGATTTTATTGTTCTGTTAAATTTTTTCCCTATTTTTGTTGTTGCAACTTCCACATGAGCAGTTGTGCCTGGGAAAATAATATACTTTGTTGTCTTACATTCACCAGCAGAAAATTAAACGTAACAGATCTTTCAATCAGTCAAGCCTGCAGTACAATAT
>JAJOOO010024792.1:0-15517 GCA_029582685.1 Solanum piurae
TTAGTATTTTTTACTTCTTCTAATTGTTGTACTTCCTTTTTTGCTTGTTGTTTTATTTTTTCAATTTCCATTTTTCTATCTATTTCTTCATTTTCTTTTGTTATTCTTATCATAGCAGTTAAACTATCTTCTAGTTTTACCATTTTTTTGTCTAACATTAAACTTAGATTTTCACCTATTTTCTTATATCTTCTTCCTAGATTAGAAAATATTATCTTTATTTTTAATCCATCGTAATTTTCATACGTCGAATAAAGTGTAAATGTTAGTTTGTCTTTAAGTGAGCCTATTGATTCTTTACCTTGTACTGATAATGTGCTTGTTGAGAATGTGGATACACTAGTTGATCCTATTGATGACCGAATTGATTCTTCTAGTAAGATCGATTTGTGTCCACCTAGTGTTGACACCTATGCTTTTAATGCTAGCTTATTATTTTGTAATGATTGTGTTGATCAACCTGTTTGTGAGTGTAGTTCACTGGTTGAGGGTTCTTATAATGTGATTGAGGAACCTCAAGTTAGTAGTACTAATGGAAACGTTGATCATTTGAATAGGAGTGATTCTTTGAGCATATCTTTTGTGGAAGATCCGATTATTTGCTTTGCTCATAGAGATCATGTGCTTGAAAATAGTTCGAAAAATGATATGTGCCTTTTTAAGGGTGAACTTGCATGTTTTAATTCTTCCCTAGTGGTTGATCATTCTCTCTTTAAGACCAATATCTTATTTGAAGATGATGAAATCACTCCTGGTATACCTAGTGGTGTGAATCTTGAGAGCAGTATAGTTCTTGATAACTATACTTGTTATACTAACCCACTATGGTGTGAGGCTTTCCCTCCCAAAGATGGAAATCTCTTCTTGGAAGATGAGAGTACTCTTGTAGGGAAGGATTGTGATGAGGAGGAAGGTGCTGTTGGTTTACCTATTACCTCTTATTCTTGGTGTGTTTCACTCCTTGACAGTATGACCAATGCTTTTGAGCCTATTGGAAGTCATACTCATGAAAACACCCTAGAGGAGGTTGATTTGCGAGAAACCTTTCACTACTACTTGTTTACATATGATGATGATCATGTTGTTGGAAGGAAAGAGTGTCAACCTGATAAATGGATGTGCACTTGATCCTAGTACATGGCTTGCCTTTCCATTTGACCCCGGTAGTGAGCTTTATTTTGAAATTTGTGTGGGAATGCCTGGTTGAAATGGAAGGCGTATGGTGGGTGGCATTGTTGATTCCTTTCCCTATGCAGGAAGGTTCTTCTTGAGGTTTTACCATCCACTTGCAGAGCCTACATTGTGTGGGGGGAATGATAGCTTCCTAGACCCCTTTTCTATTCCTTACCCTGAGCATGGTCTTGTCGAATGTGCATCTCATAGGGGTTAGAGATATTTGCCAAGAGAAGGTGAAGTATGTACCTTCCTTTACTATCTCTTTGCATATGATGAGATCCCTAGTTGGGTTAAATGTGCATTGCATGTGGATCAGGGTGTCATTGTGTTCTACACTTGTTGGTATGATCTAGTTCTATGGACATCCTATTATTTTGATCCCGGTGAATGCATGAAGGTATTTGAACTGGTGGGAGTATCATTTGTTGGGTGGTACTTCCATGTTGTTGAGAAGAATAACCATTGTCCTTGCTCTTCATTGGTCGGCTTAATAGCCATGACAATAGAGGATGTTTGGTTGTTCCTTGAGTTTGAGTCTCCTCAGTTAAATGTTTTAAGTTCTAACCTTTGTACTACCTCTCATTCTAAGAGGATAAGCTTCTTGCTTATGATCTATATGGTTTTATAAGGTTTGGATTCGAGGACTCACTTTTATCTACTTGCATATGATGATACTCATACTTGTTTGGGTTGCATATCTTATGTTAGTAGTGGTATAAATTGGGAGAATGAGATTCTTCTTAACTCAATGTTATGCAATACTTTTCCATTTGACCCCGGTGCCGTCTTTAAGTGTGCTGAGTGTAGTAGTAACACCGTATGTCATTCTTATGACTATTCTTTGGTGTTATTACTTGATCCTATGTGCTTGAATGAGGTATGTTTACCAATTGACTGGGGAATACTTATGTACGTGAACCTGCTCATGAATTGTGAATACCTACTCTCTTGAAGTTATCTAGAACATTGGATGGGGTCTTAATTTGGGTCAACACTCCTTGTGCCTTCGCACTTACGTATGAGAGTGTTCATGTGCTACTTGACATAAGGGAAGCCTTTTGCTTGTTTGAATGTGGAACCAACGAGGGCTTATATATGAAGTTGTTTAAGTGTATTGGGTCCTACGCTCAACCCCTTTGTCTAAGTTTCTTTAGTGGCCAAGTATCTATTGCTTTGATGGGTCACAAACCCTTGGCTGATATTTGTGATGCTAGGTTATATGTTAAATTTGTGCATCCTTGGCGTGGTGATGAAATTGTTATTGCTAACGCTAACCCTCATGCCATGAGGATCTTGTTCTTGTTTGTTTTCCTTATGGTTTGGCAAGGTATGGATTCAAGGATGAATCCTTTTCAAGAAAGGGAGAAGGATGTAGTACGAATTACGTCAAGGCTATCCATTCACGAATTTCAATGCTTTGATGGAGTGTTCACAAGGATGGAGGTTGTTTGGCATGTATGGATGCCAAGGAGGGAGTTCAATTCCTTGAAGGAGCTCCCAGTTGAGCAACACCATGATTGGATGATAGCTTGGAGTGTGGGAGGCCTAACGAAGCGAGGAGGAGCAAGTGAAGAATGTGCTCCATTCGGTGAGCTGGAGAACACTTCGGCGACTCGCCAAAACCCTTTGGCGGGTTCCTAAGATCGCCAACTACCCAAGGAGCTACCAAGGGAAAAACTACTCACTAGGCGATCTGGAGACCATTGGCGCATCGCCAAGTGGATTGGGCTATGGTCCCCAGACCGCCCAAAGTTCCAGTAGCTTCCCAGCCAAGGCAAGGAGTAAAGACCGCCCAAAGTTCCTGTAGCTTCCCAGCTAAGGCAAGGAGAAGAGTTCCTCGCTGAACCTATTGGGCGCATGGCCGAGCCATTAGACGAGCCCGACTTGGCTCGCCTATTGGCCCATTTTGGGTCACTTTTGGGCCCATCAATGTTGTAATGCCTAAAACTATAAATATGCCTTCAGGGATTCATTTTAGGGTAGACTATTTTGAATGTTGATGAATTATAAATTGAACTCCTTGTGTGAGTGTTTGAAAGCTTGGTAAGCTTTTGTTGAACCTTCTTTAGAAACGTCGGTTGCTTGGGATATTGATTCCCTCGAGGTCTTCATAAGAGTTAGGTGCTTCTTGTTGGATTAACGAACAGTCTTTAGGTTTAATATACCCTTAGGTTGCTCTTTGTTTCCTTTTTTTGTGTCTATCTATCTTACTTTTTTGTCTTTCAGTTTCTGCATTATATTGTAGTTTCTCTTGTGATAATTAAATCATTTAGGGTTGGGTTTAGGGTTTTGAGTTGAGGATTTAGGGTTTAGGGTTTAGGGTTTTGGGTTTAGGGTTTAATGTTTAGAGTTTAGGGTTTAGGGTTTAGGTTTAAGGTTTTTTTTTTTTTTTTTTAATTTGACAGGATTTAGGGTTAGGGTTTATGGTTTAGGGTTTAGGGTTAGGGTTAGGGTTTAGATTTTAGTATTTAGGGTTAAGGGTTTAGGTTTAGGGTTTAGCGTTTTGAGTTTAGGATTTAGGGTTTAGGGTTTAGGGTTTAGGGTTTAGGGTTTAGGATTAGGGTTTAGGGTTTTGAGTTTAGGATTTAGGGTTTAGGGCTTAGGGTTTAATGATTAGTGTTTAACGTTTAGAGGTTAGGATTTAGGGTTTAGAATTTAGGGTTTAGGGTTTAGGTTTAGGGTTTAGGATTTAGGGTAAGGGTTTAGAATTTAGTGTTTAGGATTTAGGGTTTAGCATTTTGATTTTAGGATCTAGGGCTTAGGGTTAGGGTTTATTGTTTAGGGTTTATGATTTAGGGTTAGGGTGTAGGGTTTTGAGTTTAGGATTTAGGATTTAGGGTTTAGGGTTAAGATTTTTGGATTTAGGGTTTGGATTTAAGGTTTAGGGTTTAGGGTTTAAGGTTTAGAGTTTGGATTTATGGTATAGGGTTTAGGATTTAGGTTTAAGGTTTAGCATTTAGGATGTAGGACTTATTGTTAGGGGTATAGGGTTTAGGGATTACGGTTTAGATTTTAGGGTTTAGGGTTTTAGGTTTAGGGTTTAGGGTTTAGAGTTTAGGATTTAGGATTTAGAGTTTAGGGTTTAGCGTTTAGGATTTATGGTTTATGGTTTAGAATTTAGGGTTAGAGTTTAGGGTTTAGATTTAGTGTTTAGGGTTTAGGGTATAGGGTTTAGGGATTAGGGTTTAGTGTTTAGTGTTTAGGGTTTAGGTTTTAGGGTTAGTTTTTAGGGTTTTGAGTTTAGGATTTCAGGTTTAGTGTTTACGTTTAGGGTTTAGGGTTTTGGTTTGAGGGTTTAACGTTTAGAATTTAGGATTTAGGGTTTAGGGTTTTGAGTTTTGGATTTAGGGTTCTTTTTAAAAAAAATTAACGACCCTTGTGGGGGGGGGGTCCGGGGCTGGGCAACACCCTCAGGCCTTATCATAGATAAACAAGGCAAAATACAGGGAGGGGGCTTAGACCTTACCTCCATCCTATGGTGGTTCAAGTGTTGGTAGCCTACTAAGGTTCTCCAACTCTTCCCCATACTAGAAATGAAGTGGGTTTAGGGTTAGGGTTTAGGGTTTAGGATTATGGAGTTAGGAGTTAGGATTTAGGATTTAGAGTTTAGGTTTTAGGATTTAGGGATTAGGGTTTAGAATTTAGGGTTTAGGATTTAGAGTTTAGCGTTTAAGGTTTAGGGTTTAGGGTTTAGTGCTAAGGGTTTAAGTTTTAGGGTTTATGGTTTAAGGTCTTGAGATTATGATTTAGGGTTTATGGTTTATGGTTTATGGTTTATAGTTTAGGATTTAGGGTTTAGGGTTTAGAGTTTGGATTTATGGTTGAGGGTTTAGATTTAGGGTTTAGGGTTTAGGGTTAAGGTGTAGGGTGTAGGGTTTCGAGTTTAGTATTGAGGGTTTAGGTTTAGGGTTTAGGGTTTAGGGTTTAGGATTTAGGGTTTAGAATTTGGATTTAGGGTTTAGATTTTGTTTTTGTATATTTTTTAATGACCCTTGGGTGGGTCAGGGGCTTAACAACACCCCCAGGCCTTAACATAAATAAAAATAAAAGGATACAAGGAGGGGGACATAAAACCTTACCTCCGACCCTATGTTGGTTCAAGTGTCGAACTTCCTACTACGGAGATTCAACCCATCCCCATACTATAAAAAGGAAACCTAGTACTAAGCACCTAAGGAGAGGACACCTCTCAATACAAGGATACTAGGAAAATATAAATAAGGGAGACTCTCCCCTTACAAAATGAAAGAGAAAAGGCCTATTCAAAAAAACTATACCTACTTCTAGACATAGTCAATTTGAAAAGGAAAAAACCTTAATCAAGGTGGTTTTTTAATTCTTTTCAGCTTCCTTCTTTTGAAATTGATCATACCCATCTTCTCCATTAAGTAGCTTCCTTTGACCGGAATAGGTAGTTGGTTGAGAGTGTAAAATAATTGAGGAATGTCTTTCTTGTGGCTCAACTTGGCAAGAAAGTCAGCCGTGGTGTTGGCTTCTCTGTAGGTATGGAGGCATTGGAATGCTTCCATCTGTTGAATGAGGTTCTGTAGCTCCTGAACATATTGTTGTATCTTCCATGGAGGATTAATATTGAGATTTAGCCAGTGAGTGAGGAGTTCTGAGTCCACTTCTAGCACCACCTTCCTGTAGCCATGTTGATAGCACCAGTTAAGACCAAACACAGCTAATATAAGATCCCCTGCTTGGTCTCTGAGAATGCCTCCCCCTCCTATCTTGGATTCGCTAATGCGCTACTATCAGTGTTCAATTTACAGTAGCTTACAGGTGGTTTGCTCTAGATGACAGGTCTGACGCCTATTTCGTGAGAGCATTGCGGGACATAGTTGAGAAGTTCCTGCCAAGAGCTAGGCCATTGCAGATAGGGAAAGCCAGTATTAAGGAGGAGGGAAATGTCTTTAAAGATCATGAATTTGGCTCTTGTGATGCTAGATTGTTTCCCTCCATATTTAGCTGAGCACCTGTTCTTCCAGAGGTTCCAGCTGATGATGATAGGCATTGCATGATACAGGAGTTTCTGAACCTCATTTCTGTATTCCATGGTCCACCATCTCGTGATAAGATTTTTCAAAGGAATTCTGTCCTGCCTAACTCCAAACATAGTTGAGTGCAGTTGCCAAATGTGGTTAGCAAAGTGTCCAGTGGCAAAAATGTGATCAATAGTGTCCCATCTCGACTTGATGCAGCACGAACACCTTGCAGGAGTCACTCCAAATGCAGCTGTTTTGTCATTCGTAGGAAGTTTCCCTCTCAAAGCTCTTCATAAAAGAAAGGAGACCTTGAAGGGAATGTGTCTGTGCCAAATGTATTTGAACAGCTTGGTTCTTGGTCTCTTGTTTCTGATACTCTCCCATGCAGAGGCACAAGTGAATTTCCCATTATCAGTGAGTTTCCATAATGGTTGGTCTGCAACTCCTTCTTGTAACTGAATATGTACCTTAAGAATTTTTGGGATCATCAAGGGAGGTGCATGTTGTCTAACCATATTCTCATTCCACCCTCCATTAAGAATGAATTGAGAAACCGTAGTGTTGTTAAGTCTAGTGCTTTCATTGGTATGATGAGCAAGAGGACCATCCCCTAGCCAATCATCCCACCAGAAACTGCAGGAACCCGAATGGATATTCCAACTGATGTGCTCTTCTACCAGGGGTTTGTTTTGGTTCATATATTTCCAAACCAATGACTGACCCGTATCCCACTTCTTGGCAAATGGATTAGCTCTTTGGCAATACTTGGCCTTGATGAATTGTCCCCATAAAGAGTGAGTACTTCTAAACTGCCACCACTGTTTATACTGGAGAGAAGTGTTATCCTTGAGGTGTCTTACTTCCAGACCACCTTCATCATAAGGAAATGTGATGTTCTCCCAAGAAGCCCAATGGTATTTTTTCTTATCTTTTTCCCTTCCCTAGAAGAAATCTACAGTTAAGCTTTTTATGTATTGAAGGGTGGTTTTGGGAGGGGAAATAGCAGCCATGGTGTGAATGGGAATGGATTGAAGAACATGTTTCACTAGAGTTAATCTACCCCCATAATTCAGCAACCTAGCTTGCCACCCACTGATCCTTTTAGCCACCTTATCCACCAGGTGGGAGTAACTATCCCCCAATATACAAAGGACATCCCAGATAGTTAATAGGACTGTCTTCTGTGTAAAACCAGATTCCTCCTTAATCATATCAGTAATGTCTTGGGGAGAGTCCACATGAAGCATGAAATGGCTCTTGTCTCTATTAATAAGCTGATTAGATACCTGCTCATAAGTAGCCAGGGTCTTCATAATAAGCTGAATATCAAGTCTCTTGCCAGAGGTAAATATAATAACATCATCTGCAAAGCTAAGATGGTTTATCTGAGGGCCTCTAAGTTCCATATGAAAACCTTGATAGTTTTGGTTCAAATAAATGTTGTTCAGCATCCTTGACAACATTTTAGCTCCTAAAATAAATAGGGTTGGTGACAAAGGTTCACCTTGTTTCAAACCTCTAGTAGAATGGAAGAAGCCATGCCTGGCTCCATTGATGATAACCGAGTACCAATTGTTGATCATAATCCTCCATATCATATCAATGAAGAATTCACTGAAGCCCATTTTCCTCATGACCATACAAGTATAAACCCAGGACACTGTATCATAGGCCTTGGCCATGTCTAACTTTATCACTACATTATCCCCCTCCTTGGGCTTTTTGATTCCATGAATGATCTCCTGAGCCAGCATAATGTTCTCAGAAATGCTTCTACCTCTTACAAATCCACTCTGATTTTCTGAAATAAGGTTTGACAAGATAGGTGCAATTCTGATACTAAGGAGCTTGGAAATGATCTTATTTGAGAAATTGCTCAAGCTTATAGGCCTGAATTCAGACAGTTTGTTGGGATGATCAACCTTTGGAAGAACAACCAAACAAGCATGAGTCATGTATTTAGGTATATTGTGACCACAGAAAAAGGCTAGCACTGCTCTGTAGAGGTCCTCTTTGATGATGTCCTAACACACCTGGAAAAAAATTCCATTCATACCATCCGGTCCTGCTGCTGAATTAGGATTCATGGCAAAAATCACCTGTTTCACTTCTTCAATGGTAGGATCATCCTTTAGAACCTGATTTTGTTCATCAGTGATCAGTCTAGGTATGCATTGTAGGATCTCTTCATTGATGTTATCCTGGTGGCCTGTAAAAATATTTTGGAAGTGCTCATAGACAGCTCTAGCAATATTAACATCTCCTTGTATCCATTCCCCACTTTCATTACTAATCTGGTGGATGAATAACTTTCTCCTTCTTCCTCTCATAAGAGCATGAAAATATTTTGTATTGGCATCTCCTTCCCTGAACCACTGAAGTTGAGTCTTCTGTTTAAGAATAGCAGCCTCCATTTTCAAAAATTTAATATACTCAGCATTAACACAATGAAGCTTAGTTCTACTGTTTGCAGTATTATTTTGTAACACTTCTGTCTCTGCATTTCTAACCTTCTCTTCGAACTCTTTAACTGTAGCAAATATGTCCTCATATTCTCTTTTAGACCAAGCACTGAGAGTCGAAGCCAGTCTCTTCATTTTTTTATGCAAGCACCACATAGGATCCCCTGTAACTTCCTTTTCCCAGCAGTTTTGGACAGTGCTCATGAAAGTTTCATTTTCCACCCAAAGATGTAGGAACTTGAAGTATTTGATAGTGTGCTCCTATTTGTCAATCATTTCCAGTAACAAAGGATTGTGATCAGACCCTACAGAGGGTAAATGTGTTATAACTGTCTGAGGCATCTTTTCTAGCCAGTGATCATTAACCATAGCTCTATCAAGTCTCTTGCACACTCTTGCTTCTTCAGCCCTATTATTGCACCAAGTGTATTGAGAACCACTGTACCCCAGATCAATAAGCCCACTAGCTTCAATCACACTGATGAATTCAAAGCTCTTGTTCATGTTGTAAGGTACTCCCCCCTTCTTTTCGTCAATAGAAGTGATCACATTGAAATCACCCATTGTGCACCAAGGAATTTTCACAGTGGACAAGTGAATGAATCTGTCCCACAAAGTCCTTCTGAGCTCATCCTTGCACTTAGCATACACAAAGATGATCATGAATTTCTCAGGGATCCCTGTGTGTTTCATCTCACAGGTCACTTGTTGGTCGTCAGATTCTAAGATGGTACAGTCATAGTCAATAGTCCAAAAAAACCAAATCTTACCATTTTGGTTAGAGAAGGCATTGTCCATATTGAGCTGAATTCTGTAGTTATTAAGCTGGAAATTATCTGAAAAAGGTTCAAGAATTGCAATCATAGAGAGATTATGAATTTTCTTGAGATTTTGGACCCTTTCCATAGATCCTTTGGTATTGATACTTCTAGTATTCCAACACATGGCTTTAATCATTAAAAACTTTTGCTTTTGGACCTAGTAATGGGTCTGCTAGTGTTAGCAGATGTACTTATAGAGGCCTGTCTGGTTTTTTGCCTGACTTGTTTCCTCCCTCTAGGTGATAGACATTGTTGATCAGCAATAGCTTGGATTTCTGCTTGAGACTTACTCTAGAAAGTGGATCCAAAGGCCTTAATCAGGTGAGCACTAGGCTCATCCTCCTCCTCTTCATTGAGAGACTGATTATCTTCATCTAATTCATCCTCAGAGTTTAAGACATCATTATCTGATCTCTGGTTCTGATTCTGATTTCCTATAACCTTCTTACCCTGAAAATTCTTATCATTGCTTTCAACCTCTTGTTGTTATTTTCTCTTCATAGCTTCCCTTTTTTTCTTACTTGGTCTGCCTTGTGATCTGTTGTTAGTGTGTTTCCCTGGACTCTCATTAATAGGAGAATCTTCAGAAATATTAACCCTTGATAACTGTTGAGTCTGAGAATTACCAGCACTCTTCAGATTATTACCAGACGCCTGAGTTTGAGACTGATCACCCTTTCTTGTTTCCTCAACACCTGAGGCCCTTTGGACTTGTTCAAAGTTGACCCTCTGTATGTCTTTTTGGTGGGTATGTTGATTATTCTGCACATGAGTAGTGGTAGCAGGAGCTCTAAAGTCTGTTCTATGGTCAAAGTGAATTTCCTCATGCAGAACATGAGACAGACTCCCCCCTTTGGTAACCCCTTCCTGCAAGTTAGTTGGCTTCTCCTTACATCCCCCATCCATACCTCCAGCAACTTCATCAGCAATTACAACATTCGCACGAGGCTTAGTAAAGGGGGATTGGGATATGGGGAGACCTGAGTCAATACCTGTGGTCTTGTTACTTGTGGTAGCTGCAACTTGTTTCTCTTATATATTTATATTGTTGTGAGAGTTTAATAAAGATGGATCTATCGTTGACCCTTGTATTGAAAGAAGTTCTTGGCCTGCACTTTTGCTGTTGTGGCCGTCCTCAGTATTGCCTTTGTCCTGCTGTTCCTGTATTTCTAAATTAATATAATTATTTTGAGTAGGAATTGTAGATAACATACCTAGTGGAGTTTGCTCCTTTTGACTGTTGTCCGTTATGTCTTTATGTTAAGGAGAGACAGGTCTCCATGCAGTCTTGGGGTTGGAGTGTTCCTGGTTTTTGTTCTGTTTTCTTTTATGAGTTTGCCACTGGTCCTCTTGTTCAGGTATTTCCTGCCCATGATGATTCTGTGTATGAATCTCCCTTATTTTTTTCCTGGAAGTTGTTGATTGTGTGAACTTGTAGTTTCCCCTGATATATCACTATCATAAATTTGTATAATTTTGGTGCCTCATTTCTCTTGATCACCCTTATTCTTGCTCCTTTTTTCAGTTTCCATTTCTTTTCTTTTTTTGAAGTCCTCATCTCTTCTTTTGATAGTACAAGCATTTTCCATGTGCCCTTGGTGTTTACAATACATACAGTAATCCGGGATTCCTTCATATTGAACTTTTTGCCACCTTCCTTTGTTGGGATCAGAATTCTTAAATCCCACCCAAACATGTGGAGGTCTCTCCTTGGTAAGATCAATTTGAAACTTCACCCTGGCCATACTTCCCCTGGTCTTCTTGGATGAAGGTGAATCAAGATATAAAACCTTGCCAATGGGGCTCAAAATAGTCGTCAAGAGGACCTTGTTGCAACAATGCCAAGGGAGTTCAGGTAAGGCAACCCATATAGGAACTATAGGGGTCTTTTCTTCAGGTGTAAACTCCGGGGTCTAGGCTTGGATTCTCATTAATTGACCTTCTATACTCATCCTTTGTTTGGTCCATACCGTAACATAGTAAAACTCATTATCAAGATCAATATACACATGTCTAGAGTTGTAGTGTGTTATTTTAATCCCCCAGTTAGCTGAGTTTGAAGGGTAAAGCTCTTCCTAATGATCTCCATTTTAGGCATGGTGTTGGTAAACTTGCCCACTAAAGTGTGTTTACAGCTTTCAGCAAGTTTGATATTATAATCATCTTCTTCTAATAGCACTGATGGCAGTCCTTATCTAGTAGTGAAAACAGGACTATCTAATACTTATAGGGATTTCATTCTTTGACTGATTATATCTCAAACGAGCAGCAAATGATTGAACAATAGTGAAAGGTGCAGGTTCAGGAATTATATCCTGTTTAGCATTATTTTGAGCCTGACCAGTTTGCTGCTTGTTTGGTTGTTTCACAATTCCTTGAGCAGCAGTATGATTAACATGATGAGTATCATTTCTATTCCTCTGAGAGTTAGGTTCATACCCAGTATAGTTGTTGGAGATTTTAGGGAAGTTGTCTGATATGCCATGTTGGTCCTGTCATTGCCCTGTTGGAGCCAGTAGTTCCTCCCGATTGGTTTATGTCCTTATGCTGATCATTTTGGCCTTCCTTAGCTTTTTGAACCTGTTTGTCTATCTGTTCCGACAATTCAACAATTCTACTGATTTGCTCATTTGCACCATTGTGTAAATGAGAATCAGTGTTAGTAGCATCAGTTTGTGCATTATTTTCCTTATTTGATTTACCTGACAGCATTTCTTTGCCTTTAGTTTGTTGCCTTGAACCTGTTTGTTCCTTACTTTGCTGATGATCATGGCCAGGTTCCTCAGTTGGTCTGTCCTGTGTTGATGGAAATTGGAGTTATGCTCATTGAATTACCTACAACCCCAAATGAAAAATTCAAAGATTGAGCTTCTTCAGATAGATTTTCCGAAGCCTGTTTCTTTGCGATCTGATCGATGGCCTGTTGCTCAGGTAAGTTCATTTGCTGCATTGAATTATTTTCCTCTTGCATTGTTCTTGTCCCTGTTGAATAAATTGCTCCCACATGAATATTATGTCCTACAGATGCAGCTGGGAATGAATCATTCTTTTCCACTTCCTGCTCTCTTTGACTAGCTCCCTTATTCATATTCAACATGGCGTCAGCAGGTTGGATTGATTTGTTGTTGTTGGTGTTTCCTCCATCCAAATTGCTTGAAATTTCTGAAAGATGAATGTCCACTGGAGGGGATAAATTTCCACTCCTAGACTTTTCGTATACTCCGGTGACATGAATTCGATTTTCGCCGGAATTCTCACCGGCGACGATTCCACCGTCCATTTGGTTTGAAATTTCTGTGAGATGAACCTCATCATGAGGGGAGTAATGCCCATTGATTGAATTTGCTCGAATTTGGCTAGAGATAACTCGAAATTGAAGGCACGTTTCTGGCGATGTGTTCGTGATTCTCGCAGAAATCGCCTCTCGATTGCTGGCGATTGGGACGGTGGAATCAATTGGTTTTTGGCTATGTTGTAGATCGATATTAGTAGATTCCATATTTCCAATCCCTTTTCCTCGAATCAAAGTATTAACTACTGTGGAAATAATTTCTCGCGTGCCTTCTAACTCTTTAACCGAAATTGCAGTGTTGATCGCATCTGTGTTTTGCGATTTCGTGGAGTTGTGGGATGAATTAGAGAGAGTGGATGACTGGGTTTTGTTGCTATCATTCAAGCGCCCCTGTTGTAAATCGTCCGGAGGTCTGGGGATCTCCGCCGGCGGCTCACGCACCATTCCGGCTGTGCGCGTAGAAGCTGGAGTTAAAGCCTTCAGCGGCTAATTTTGAGAGCGCTCTTTTAGAGAGAGAAAATAGAAAGAGAAAAAATTTGAGAAGTGAAGTTGCGATGGGGTTTAGATTTTAGGGTTTAGGGTTTAGGGTTTAAGGTTTAGTGTTTTGGGTTTAGGGTTTAGGGTTTAGGGTTTAGAGTTTAGGGTTTAGGGTTTAGGGTTTAGAGTTTGGATTTTGGGTTTAGGGTTTAGGGTTTATGATATAGTGTTTAGGGTTTAGAGTTTGGATTTAGGGCTTAGGGTTTAAGGTTTAGGGTTTAGGGTTTAGGGTATAGGGTTTAAGGTTTAGGGTTTGGGGTTTTAGGTTTAGGGTTTGGGGTTTAGAGTTTAGGATTTAGGATTTAGAGTTTAGGGTTTAGGGTTTACCATTTATGATTTAGGGTTTAGAGTTTAGAGTTTAGGGTTTAGGATTTAGGGTTTAGAGTTTAGAGTTTAGGGTTTAGGTTTAGTGTTTAGGGTTTAGGGTTTAGGGTTAGGGTTTAGGGTTCAGGACTTAGGGTTTATGGTTTATGGTTTATGGTTTAAGGTTGATGGATTTGGGTTTAGTGTTTAGAGTTTAGGGTTTAGGGTTTTGAGTTTAGGATTTAGGATTTAGGGTTTAGGGGTTTGGTTTAGGGTTAGGGTTTAGGGTTTAGGGTTTAGGGTTTAGGGTGTTGGGTGTTGGGTTTAGGGTTTAACGTTTTGAGTTTAGGATTTAAGGTTTAGGTTTTAGGGTTTAGGTTTAGTGTTTAGGATTTAGGGTTAGGATTTAGGGTTTAGGGTTCAGGGTTTAGGGTTTAGGGTTTTAAGTTTAGAATTTAGGGTTTAGGGTTAGGATTTAGGGATTAAAGTGTAGGATTTAAGGTTTAGGGTTTAGGTTTTAGGTTTTAGGGTTTAGGGTTAGGGTTTAGGGTTTAGGGTTTATTGTTTAGGGTTTGGTGTTGAGAGTTTAGAATTTAGGGTTTAGGGTTTAGTGTTTAGGGTTTAGGGTTTAGGGTTAGGGTTTAAGGGTTTTGAGTTTAGGTTTAGGGATTAGTGTTTAGTGTTTAGTGTTTAGGGTTGAGGGTTTAGGGATTAGTGTTTAGTGTTTAGTGTTTAGGGTTGAGGGTTTAGGGTTAGGGTGTATAGTTTTGAATTTAGGTTTTTTATTTTATTTTATTTTAACGACCTTTGGAGGGGTCCTGCCTTATCATAGATTAAAGCAAAACTACAAAGAGGGGGACGTAAACCTTACCTCCACATAATGGTGGTGCAAGAGTTGGTAGCCCACTAAGTAACCTTAGTTGGTTCTCCAACTCTTCTCCAAACAAAATTGAACCTATATTCTATGCATCTATATGAGAGGACTCCTCTCGATACAAATATTCTAGGGAAACATAAATGAGGGAGACTCTCTATTTACAAAGGAAAGATTAAATATAAACTATCCTAGCCAAGGGACAGACTAATAGGAGATGGCAGGAGGATCATCCAAAATAAGGCCCGAAGTAGTTCATGCTCCTTCATAGGTCCTCAAAGGTTCATAAATCAAGGTGGTTCCTTAATTCTTTTCAATTTTCTTCTTCTAAAGCCTGCCATACCTGCTAGGTCTTGTTGGAAATAAGCTGCTGCAAGTTTGGGGATTTGCTGAATGTTGAAGTATACCTGAGGATTAGTAATCTGGTGGCTTGTTTAGAGAGTACGTCTGCTACAAAGTTGGCCTCCCTGAAAGTGTGAATGCATTTGAAATGATCGTGTTGAGTGACAAGTTGGTGAAGCTGTTGCATTTGGGAAGAGATGTTCCAGGGAGCTATCGTAGAATTTAGGGTTTAGGGTTTAGAGTTTAGGATTTAGTGTTTAGGGTTTAGGGTTTAGGGTTTAGGGTTTAGAGTTTAGGATTTAGGGTTTAGGATTTAAGGTTTAGAGTTTGGATTTAGGGTTTAGTGTTTAGGGTTTAAGGTTTAGGGTTTAGGGGTGCAGGTTTAGCATTTAGGGTTTAGAGTTATGATTTAGGGTTTCGGGTTTAAGATTTAGCATTTGGATTTAGGGCTTAGGGTTTATGGTTAGGGGTATAGGGTATATGGTTTAGGATTTAGGGTTTAGAGTTTAGGATTTAGGGTTTTATAGTTGAGGATTTAGGGTTTAGGGTTTAGGGTTTAGGGTTTAGAGTTTAGGGTTTAGGTTTAGTGATTAGGGTTTAGGGTTAGGGTTTAAGATTTAGGGTTTAGGGTTTTGTATTTACGATTTAGGGTTTAGGGTTAGGGTTTAGTGTTTTTTTTTTTTTTTTTTTTTTTTAAAGAACCTTGGGGGGTCAGGGGCTTA
>JAJOOO010024793.1:0-22274 GCA_029582685.1 Solanum piurae
ACACCTACGGTCCGTAGATCACTCCGTAGATGCCCTTTTCTGCATCTCTTTCAGCTGTCTCTTTACTTCCGCGCCTGAACATCTTTCCTGCAAAATATAATAAAAACACATAAAAACCAATACTAAAAGGCCCTAGACACACACAACTTATAAGTGAAATGTATTAGAAATACCGTAAACTCACGGTATATCACACCTACAAATCAAGCTCCTTGGAAACTCCAAAAGAACTTGAGCTTTCCCCTTTTGAAGTGTCTTGGTTTGTTCTTGGTCTAAAATAATAAATAAATACAACAATCAATCAAAATGGTCTAAAAATATCCGGATTATAACCAAATCATATCCCCAAGCCAATTCATGATCATCCTCCTCAACTTCCGGCTTTTCCCACCATGAAATCATGTAAAAACCTTCCCCCAAGAGTAATATCTTAGATTTTAGGACTTAAGAATCAATTTACAAGATTGGGGAGTAAAAAACTTACCTTTCGCGATAAATTTTGTGGAAAACAGAGTGCAAACAGCCCTAAATTCCCCCTCCTAATTCCAAGAAAAAATTGTAGAAAATTGGAGGTTTGGGGATTGTTTCTACATAAAATCCCGACTTACCCCGAAATAGTAGTCCAACCTGCTATAGCGGCACTAACCGCGCTATAGAGGATTTTATTAAGTATTGAAGCTCAAAAATTCCTAAAAAGTGTCTTTTTCACAACATACCTTCTTTCCTTGACCTCTCAAACTATCCCCTTCATGCCAAGATCGATTCTGGGAGCTCTACTCACCCGAATTCAATATCTTAAGTCTTATGAATTTCTTAATATCTTTGCTACATGAAAATATCAACCAAGTCTAGACATTACACTCCACCCATTTCTAGATGACCTTAGACGTCACCTAGCCTATATTTCGTTTGAGGTTGACCTAGCCTAAAAATTTAAATCTCTACCTAGAAAGTTTTTTGGCCCAAATTATTTCAGCATTGGTCGTTACAGATCCGTGATAAAATACTAAAATAATTGTATATTTAAATTTGAAATCTATGATCCTCAGTGTAAACTTATTATATACAAGTTATAAGTTGTTTCATCTATAAAAATGGAAGAGACTTTCCATCAACAATGATTATTTTCACATAATTATTTAAAAAATTATCCTTTTAATTTATTTACAAAATTAGATATAATGAATTTATATCAACAAGATGGTAAAGCGAGGTTAGATATTTGAATTTTGAAGTTATACTACTTAATATTTTTGGAGTTTTTGCAATTTAGACCCTAGCGTATACATTCTTTTGTGATTTACACATAATTTTCTTAATAATTTACACCATAATATTCTTAGTTGTTTGTAAAATGATAAAACATCATTTTTATTAAAATTCCTAGAAGGAAAGACAAAAAATATTTTAAAATAGTACAGAATTTAGAAGTATCAATTGAAATAATGTATTTCCCTTACTTAGAGTCAATCCTCTAGAAGACCACCGACATCCCATGCATTTAGTTATATGATCATGGACTCATGGTCATTGTTCTATCATTATCTTTCTCATCATAATTAAAATTATTTGAGTAATTAAAATTATAAGAAAGTTTGAATTAATCATATGATCATTGATCAACTTCCAAACTTGATGGACAATTAAGAATTTGTCAAATGAAAGAATATCATTAAATATCATAAAAGGTTTATTACTTCCAAACTTGATGGACAATTTAGAATTTGTCAACTGAAAGAATATCATTAAATATCATAAAAGGTTTTATTAACTCTTTTTGTAACTTTCAGGTGTGAGTTTTGCTAAATCTGGAGAACAAGAACTTTACTCAGGACAACGTTGAAAACTTTAAATACATCACATATGATCAAGGTTTAGTATCGAGTAAATGATGTAGGACAATATAAAAAGAAATGATGACTTATTAAATAAAACAATCTATGTTTTCACTTAAACAATTTGAAATATTTTATTCTACTAAATCCATGTAGCAACGTTGTAAATTTGACCCAAAGAGCATGATAGATATTTCAGTTCATCGATGTTTTATCCTCATCCAAATTGAACAATGGTTTGACGGTGGATGAAACTGACAAGAATTTAGCAAACTCGTCTAGCAGATCTGGATGGTCATTGAGAAGTACGGCAACCTAGATATAAAAGAAAATAAGACTTTGTAACAAATAAGAACATGAAAGTTGTCTATAATATCTATGTATCCAAATTAAAAATATTTTATGACCTTACGATACAACTCTTTTACATCCTTGCGCTCCTTCTCGCACATGAATAGAATATCTAGGAAGTATTTGTACTCATGGCCTTTTCCTAAACATGTCTGCAAAAAGTTGTAAGTTAGTATAAGTTAGGACTAAAGGTTTGTAAAGAAAAAAAAAGCAAACCTTCTGTAATTAAAATCATAAGATAACAAAAATGTAACCTTTATTTGGGTTATCAAGCTGACTGCTCGTTCAAAATTTATCTTGTCTTCATCACTGAGGATTATTTCATAGCCCTTGGGCAAGAAAGGATTTAATCCCAGCAGCAAACTAGGATATCCTTTAAACAATTCTTTCGTTTTTGCTATGAAACCAACCATATCAATTCTATGAGGAATATCAAAAACTTAGTCCCACATAAATCAGAATAAAAATTAATGAGGATTATGTCAATAGGAAAATTATAATAACAAACCTTTTTTTCCTAAAGTCATTCATAAGAACAAGGAACATGTGATACTTCTTCCTTCTGTCTGGAAACATGTCCTTAATTTTCTTCAAATAACAAAACGCGCCATTCATTGTCATTGTTGGCTTACAACCTTTGCTGCTACCACCTTCTCTCCTGCCCAAACCACTTTTACGGACTTGTAATTGACCATATCTAATTTTAAAAAATACAAATACATTAGAACTATATCTATAAGTAGTCATTCAAAATTATTGTTTTAAATATATTATTTCGGTCCAACAATGAATGAAGTGGGTGAAATCGTGGGAGATCAAAGCTCAAACTCTAATAAAAATAGATGATAAATTTACATTTAACTAAAACTTGGTAGGCAAAGTTACTACAAATATAGTGGTTGGAGATAATAAGTGGAATAATTGAGATGCGCACAAACTTGTAAATTTAATTTAGTTACGCGATCTACCATTTGTTTAAATTGAGCACCTAAACACATGATAATATAATTAAAATTATGAAAAACTTGTGTGTGCACTCTCAAATGTTATGTTAACCACATAAAATGAATTGTCTCATTTAGTTATACACATCGATCTCAATTAGACTATGTTTGAGGTTGTAAGGCTTATTTATTCTAATGTATATAATTTAAATGATAATCTATGTTAGGGTTTCTTACACAAATATACCAAACAATAATTGTTTTCCCAGCTAATGACCACATGTGTATGTAATGTATTTATATTGTATAAATCATGTATAATTATGCATTTATGATGTATAACTATATGTAAGAAATGTATAACTATATATAAAATATGTACAAACATCCATATACATTATTATATAATATATACGTAATGTATATATAATGTATAAATAATTGATAGTAGTATATATATGATTTATAAACAATGTATCCACACTATTATACACAAAATCAAATGAAGACAGAAAAATGGTTATTTATTCTATATTGATTTAATGGGATGATAAATTTAACAAAATAACTATAAAAAAATTCAAAATTTTAAGTGTGGGATAAGAAAAATAAGAGTGGATACCAGAGTTTGGTCCATTGTCGGCTATTAGTTGATAATTGGGCCATTGTCAGTTAAAACAATAATTGATTGACCATTTCTTTTCATTTTCTTTTTTATTTTGTATTGTTATTTTCACTATCGAATAGATGTTTCAGAGAAATTGATGAGGGTTCGATTCCCCATCATGTAATCTTCAATTCCCTTTCCTTTACTCTTAATTTTATTTTCATAAAAATAATAGATATTCGAGAGCACGCATAATGTTTTTCTCAATTGGGTAAAAATCCACCCAAACAAACGCAATATGGGAAAAGATTCAATCTTTATCTTTCGTTATGCCTAACAACTCCTAGTGGTAGAATAAAAGAAGATAAAGACCTATTCTAAGTCATTAAATCTGACATAAAAATGGTATCTAACATATTGTAATCACAAAGTAATGCACACCACACACTATATAGCAACTAAAAGTCATTGATTTACCTTGAATTACCAAGAATCCAACAAATTGAAAAAACACTGCATCGAAACGAGTCAAATACAAAAAAAATTAACCAGAGAAATGAAAATGAGACAGAGATCTTACGATTCTCCACAAGATGAACCATTTACATAGCCTCTCAATCGTTTCATGCTGCAAAAACAGAATAGTAATAACAAGTTTTACAATAAAAAAAACAAAGAAAAAAAGGTATGCTCCATTATTTGTAAAAAGAACTCACCTTTTGTGGTTTGAAAAAAAATCAAAAGTTTTAACAGATCTATCAACAGAAAAAAAGAAGTTATATCAATAGTCTAGATAAAAAATTTAATAAAAGAGTTCTTTCAATTCATTTTTCTCTACCTTTCCCCCTCTTTTCTTTCCCTCCTATTGGACTAGGAAGAACTACAACATACACACAATAAAGTTTGAGGTATATATATATATATGCAATATTAGTGACAGGTGTGCACATTTTGAACTACATAAATGACCCTAGATTTTTATTTATTATACATCCGGTCTCTTTTATCAATGTTCGATATCTGTAATTAGACTACTTTAGACAATACTATATTATTATAGGCTATATTTTACTACAATTGTAAAATTTACTAATATTCCAAAAGGGAACAATTAATTTTTTTGTCAGTATTTTTTATTAAGGTATAAATTTGTGGCAAATGTAATCCATCTCAAAATGGAAAAATAATTTATGAGGTATACGACAAAACTCTAAGACTTGTTGGAAGTTTAAAATTTAAAATTATAATTCAATTTTAGTGAATAGGAATTTGATTATATCATATTTTATATATTAATTTGTAACGACCAGTTCCATCGTTACTTGAGGATTACGATTAAATCGAGTAATTTAAATTTTTTGGAAAGATTAATTTTTCATTTCGCCCACATTGACCTTTCAAGTCAAATTTGATTGGTCAATGGACTTCGTCATAGCGAAATCCCTTTGCCACAGTGAAGCCTCGTGAAACAATATGTTATTTTTACATATCCTTTAAGGGTTTTACTCTAACTTAGTGAGGGATTATCCTAAAACGTCCGAGGGCTTATTTTGAGAGAAAGAAACTTAAAAAAGATGAGAGAATAGACTATACTTGAAAATCAACCCCTGTTTCTTTCCCCAAATTCTCTACCAAGCCACCGAACATGAACATAAAATGGTGTGGAATGGCAATTGGGGACACGAATCAGCTTTAAGGCAAATTATTAATTACTTTCTTCTTAGACTTGGTTAGTGATATGTTTTACATCACAAGGGATAACATATTTATGCATGCCGGCAGTAGCGGACCCACCCTTACCCAAGGGATGTCAAGCGACACCCCTTCATTGAAAAATTACATTGTATATAGAGGTATGTATATATATATAAGTCAAAAATTTAGTCTAGTATTTAAGGCGTTGCAAAAATTTGTTGAGGTCGCGTGTTCTAGTTTGACTAGTGTCCCGCCTCAAAGTACACCCTCGTCGTAACATCGTGTCTAGGACCCCTAGAGATCCTATACAAGTCACTTAGCATACGTCATACAAGATAATAGAATTTAAAGAGTTCAAAAGACAGTTTAATATCATAAAGAGTTTGACAAATAATGGAAGTCTAAGATAAGTCTCAAAGTCATCTAGTACAACATAAGGAAAGTGATTGGGACATAGCTCATCCATCACATACAATTCTGAAATGTAAATGACATAAAGAAGTAAAAGTGACATCGTCCTCGAATGTATGATGACTCACCAAGTCTTCAAAAGCTCTAAGTATCAATCTTGCTACAAGTGTGTGAAATGGAAGCGTCGGACCCTACATTAGTGAAATAATGTAGGCACAAGTATGCATTAGTACATGGACTGTACTAAGTATGAGGGGAATGTAATAAAACATGAGACTGATCATAAGGAGACATAATTGAAACATGAAATGCATGACCAAATTAAAACATAGTAAAATCATTTAAGAAGATTCATAAATCATGAACATGGTCAATGCATCTTTAAATCATAAAGAAAGCTTCATAAAACATTAGTAATTGACTTAGTTCATTTTGTGGGAAGTTTACCATTAATTGTCATAAACTATGTGAGCTATAACATGGAATCCAGTGTCTGCCCCACACCGAAAAAGGGTATCCTACTTGCCAAGGTAAAGACCATATATCTTAGCTAAAGTGGATCCACTAGCTAATGTCTATCTAAGACAATTATCATCTATCCAAGACAATCATCCTATGGTGGCACATAGTTCTTAGATAAGGAGATTGCTACTAGAAACCCAGCCTCAAGCTACGGGAGAGCTTTCATCTCAATATCCTCTTGGTGCTAAGCACAAATCCCATGGAATAGTCACTAATCTTAACTTGCCTTGTCATTATGGACATGGGTATTCGTCGCTTGTCTTATCATCTATGGAAAAATATAATTAAGCTAGAAATATAACATCTCGTATCCAAAAACAGACTCCAATGCAGATTTCCAGAAGTTGCAAGCGCAACCCACGGTTGCCACCCACGGACAGTAGGGTGACCCACGGCCCATGTTGGTGGTCCGTGGTTCACATCTGCAACCCTCCCCAGACTCAGCCCAGAAAATTTGTCTAAGTGTCGACCCACCGCTGAACCCACAGGCCGTAGGTCAGGTCACGGATCGTGTTCCATGTCCGTGGATCAACACCCCCAGTTCAGTCCCCAGTCGCGATTGACAGTTGACCAGCGCGGATCGTCAGTCGATCGATGGACCGTCGGTCCCGTCCGTCAGTAACCCCGACAGCAGTTAAGTCAGGAGTCTTTTGGTATTTTCCTTATGCGTTGGACCCCTAAACTACGTAGTTTTGGTCTGTTTTAGCCTATAAATATAACTAGAACTTATCTAAGTCAAATCATTCTTCAAATCTTAGAAAATTTAGAGGAGAAAGAGGTCAAGAACCCTAGTTCAAGAACGCAGCAAGGTTCCATCAGTTCCAGCCCCAAAATCAAAAGATTTCTCTGTGGAATTCATCACCAAGTATGTGGGATTTCACTAGTGGGTTGTTTCACCCATTAGGTCCCTAGATTTCAGTCAGAATCTTGATTCCCTTGATATTATCTAGACTTAGGGTTTCTTGAATGTTAGAATTGTTGGGTTTTAGCTGTTAGAATGATCCAAATCATATTATCATGAATTCAGTATCGTTATTGCCCAGGTTCATCTATAAACTCAGAACCCTAGCTATGTAATTCTTTTAGTTCATGAATTACACATGATAGGTCAGTTAATTCAGTTATATATAAACATTCCTTAGTTTTCGAATGCATTATTATCAGTATATTAATGTTGCATTCTCAGTTTGCATGTTAGTATTTTGAGTTATCTCGTATTACAAAATTTCAGTCATAAAGTGTTAATTACTTAATCATATGGGAAGCTTAATACCGAGTGGACTAGGATCAGTCACCCTCAAGTCCCATAACTATGTGCCCCATAGGTTGTAAGTCCCCTTATTTTAGTAATCACACTAGCATGCCTCTATAGCTCTGACAGGGTATATTAGGTCCTCTCGATGGGGTGTATACATCGAACTCCACATTTAGCTCATGTGGTTTTATGTCGGTTATTAGTAGCTCCCTTACAGTTCAGTCAGATTTGATTGCATTGAACATGTTATCAGTATAATTCAGTATTCAGTCTCAGCATGTTATACACTTGGTCATTGCATTCAGTTTAGTCATGTTCAGTATATCCAGTATCCTTATCATGTTCATATTATATTATTGATTTATTGCTTGTTTAGTTATGCTATTATTCAGCCTTATTCTATCTTGCATGCTCAGTGCCTTTCAAGTACTGACGTAATCTCTGTGTTACATCTTCTCGTGATATAGGTTAGGTCCTTTGCAATTAGATACGCATAGATCGGTTCCCAATCTCCAGTTCAGAACCATCAGTGGTGAGTCCTCATTCTTCAAGGACTAGTGACATGATTATCTTCTCGCTTTTAGCTTTGTTTCAGTTTTTGCTAGATTTAGTTGGGGGCATGTCCCAACACTTCTAGTCAGTTTAGAGGCTTATTTCAGACATAGTTAGTGTTAGTTTTCGTGTTAGAGTTTGACTTTTCATTTGTATTCAAACTCTCACATTTTTTTATTCAGATAGTATATGGGTATTCCCCATCATTTCAGATTATCATATGAATTTAGCTTCCACATAGTGTTTTATTGATTCAGTTTACTTTAGTATACTTATGATATGCCAGCAGGGTTAGCTTGGGGTCACTCGTGACCCTAGGTCCCGTGTCCACGTCCAGGGGGTAGCCTCGGGGTATGACAAACTTGGTATCAGAGCACTAGGTTTAATAGTCCTAAGATGTCTGAAAAGTCGCACTAAGTAGAGTCATTTTCATGGGTGTGAAGTGTACCACATATAATGAGAGGGAGGCTACGAAGTGTTTTAGGAAAACTCAAATTTCTTGTTACTCTTATCGTGCGTAAGGTATGATCTAAATTCTCATTCTAACTCGATGTTATGTGCTTAAGATCATGCCTCTTCGTATAGCTTACGCAAGAAATGCTAATGCACATAATGCTAACGCAATTCCTCCAGGCTTAGACCATGAGGTTTCGAATGCAGAGTTTCAGAATGCGATTTAGCTTTTGGCTCAGAGTATGACCAACCAGAACAATCAGCAAGTTCCAGTTCCTACTAATAAAAATGGTGGATCAGTGGCAGCTAGAGTTTGAGATTTTGTTAGGATGAATCCGCCTGAGTTTATAGGGTCCCAAGTGGGTGAGGATCCACAGAATTTCATTGATGAGGTTAAGAAAATCTTTGGAGTGATGCAACTCACTGGTAGTGATAGGGTGGAATTGACATCCTACCAGCTTAAGGATGTGGCTCACATATGGTTCACTCAGTGGAAAGACAACAGGGGCTACTTTGTCTTTTGTAACTCATTATATAGCAGTAAACTTTGATGTTAGTCCAGAAACTCTCTCAGAACCCTTCTCAGTCTCTACTCTAGTCGGTGACCCAGTTATAGCGAAATGGGTATATAGAAATTACCATGTGACAGTCTCCCAGAAATTCACCTCAACAGATCTAGTAGAGTTAGAAATGGTAGGCTTCAATGTCATTCTAAGCATGGATTGGTTACATTCATGTTATGCCTCAGTCGATTGTAGAACTAGGATTGTTCGTTTCCAGTTTCCAGTTTCCAGATGAACCAATCTTAGAATAAAAGGGTAGTAGCTTAGCGCCTATGGGTCGATTCATATCTTACCTTAAGGCCAGAAAGATGATTTCTATGGGCTATCTCTATCATATAGTTTGGATTAAGGATTCAAGCTCTGAAACCCCAACTCTTGAGTCAGTTCCAGTAGTCAATGAGTTCCCAAAAGTGTTTCCAGAAGATCTTCTCGGGGTTCCTCTCGAAAGGAAAATCAACTTTGGAATTGATCTCCTTCCAGATACCTAACCTATTTCTACTCCTCCTTACATAATGGCTCCAGCTGAGCTTAAGGATTGAAAAGGCAGTTGAAAGACCTTCTAGATAAGGGCTTCATCAGACCCATTATTTCCCCATAGGGTGCACCAGTGTTGTTCGTGAAGAAGAAAGATGGTTCTCTCAGAATGTGCATTAAATATAGGCAGTTGAACAAGGTCACAATCAAGAATAATTATCCCATCCCCAGGATTGATGACTTGTTTGACCAACTTTAGGGTGCTAGTCAATTCTCAAAGATAGACCTCATATCTGGTTATCATCACCTAGAATTACTACATTAGGCATGGCCAATAACATGATTCAAGTAATCAATTAATAACATTGATAATTCTATAGCATTCTACAATCATCAATCAATACCCACACTGTAAAATCCAATTTGGGAAAATAGGGTAATTCATGGATTCTTGAGTAATTAACCTTACAAAAACATATAAAATCATCAATATTTCCATAAACAAACATAATTCAATCATTTAAAACAAATTTGAAAGGAATCCATAAGATTGAAGTCAAACCCTAACTTTTAGGTTTTCTACTTTTGAAATTGGGGGTTTTGGAGGTGCTCTATGAGTGAAGGATACCCATAGATGAAAAGCTACCATACTTTGATGAAGAATCCTCACGAAATTGAGTGTATAAGTCCTCTACTTCAAACCCTAGCTTGATCTTGTTCTTCTTCTTCCTTGGAGTTCTAGAGAGAAGATTTTGGGGGAAAGTTGGTTATGGACTTGGGGTCTTGGGATTTATGAGGTGTATGAGTTAGTTAATGACTTAAAAAATCTTGCATAAGTCTATTAAAACAATATAAAACGACCTCACAACAAACTAAATTAATTAGGAATTACCTAAATTACCCTTACCTTGGCCGAACCTTGGGCAAATTACAGGCACAACCCACAACCTAGGACCCACGGTTCGTGAGTGGGTCTACGGGTTATCATGTAGGTCCATAGGTGGTAGTCTACAGCTCCCCACTTGGGGTCTTAACCCATGAGCCTTTCCCACGAGGCGTGGATGGACCTACGCTCAGTAGGTCCCATCCGTGGTTCACTTGATTTGGGAAGTTTTGGGGTTAGGCTTTAGGGTCCTCCTCAAGGACCCTTGGTTGGTCCTTGGAGAGTCGTACCTTGATGTTTAACCCCTAAACCCCTCATCCTATGTATGGGAAGTAATTTTACGATTCTAACCCACACATCAAACTCTAAAACTCTCACGTAAGGCTCTAATTTCACCTACTAATTTTCCAAGTGTTATAATATCTTCCCATTGGGAACATTCGTCCTCGAATGACGATCTAGACACCTTACGGAATTAAAGACTCAATCCTAGCAGCCCATCATGCATGAAACATCAAATAATGCTCAATTCAAGGGAGGAAACATCAAGTCCATCTCAACATACTCAATGCAACACAAGGAAGTAGGAACTACATCTAACAACCCATTATGCATGAAAACTTCAACATTTCTCAAATTCATAGGATGAACTACCTTCTCCAACTCAAAGCACGCTCAACATAATATCATGAAGCACATTAGGCAAATACTCTCAAAAGCATATTAAAGCATGTTCGACAATTCATCTCATGAAGTCAAATAGGCAACTCATACTTAATGCACTTCAACATGAGGAACACATAAACCATGAAAGCACATTTTCTTTCTAAACATGAATTCCATCAAGAACATGCATAACATAAGGAGGTCATGGAAACACATAAATCACACATGACTCCAAATCATGAAACAAGTCACAAGGAACTCTTTGTCTCAAGCTAGAATAGTAATAGAAGAAAGAGATACTGTAACTCTCATCAATCTTGCTTTCTAAGCATACCACCTCTCCCTTGGGAGTAAGCCCCTACTAAGGCTTACATAAAAATCTAACAAATAGCATAGGGATCTTAATAAAACATTTATATCTATAAAGAATTATCAACATACTGGTGCCTTCATTCGGAAGGGCTCATTTTTCCTCTCTAGACCAGAGTGCATAGAGGTGACCATAATTTGGAGGAATGGGAACCGTGCCATTAAGAGAAGCTTTCTTAGACTCTCTTTCTTTTGCCATGAGTGTAGGGAAATTTTTCACTTGATGATCACTCTTTCCACAACCATAGCACCCGTACGTACCGGCTAGGCACTTCCCATGGTGCTTCTTTCCACATTTGGTGCAAGTAGGCTTAGGAAATGGAGTCCCACTACCTTTCTCTTGGTTAAACCTAGGAGTGTTTGAAAAATCTTGACTGGAATACCCTTATTTAAACTTTTGTCGACCTTACCCATCGGATCTAGCATTAGAGAAATTCCCATCACCGGTTCTAGCCATTTTCACCTCCATATTCTTTCTCTTGAGTTTGGACTCCTCAATTTGTTGTGCATACACTATAAGCCTAGAGATATTCATGTTATCATGGAGCATTGACGTACGGCATTCTTCTCTAACTAAGTCAAACACATCCGTCACAAATCTACTCATCTCATACATTGGATCCGCCACCATAGATGGAGCCTACTTGGATAGTTGTGTAAGTTTCAAGGAATACTCTTGAACACTCATTCTACTTTGCCTAAGGTTAATGAATTCTTCCACCTTACCTTCCCTCAAATCTCGGGGAAAGAATCTATCAATAAATGCTTTCTTAAACACTTCTCAATCTATGGGACCCGCTCCTACCGACCTATTTTTCTTTCATTAGGTATAACAAACTTGAGCAACATCCTTTAATTGGTAAGCGGCCATCTCCGCTTTTTCTACTGAAGTCACCCCCATGGCATCAAGTATCTTGTAAACCTTATCCATAAATTCTTGAGGATCCTCTCCCACTTTAGAACCAAGAAACTCGGGAGGGCTCATTCTAACAAAATCCCTCAATCTAGAAGTGGTGGAGTTCACATTAGGGTTCACATGAGTCTCAACATCTCTATTGGCTTGGGCCATCATAGCTTGGGCTTGAGTTTTCATGGTTTGGGTCAACATTAGAAGAGCCAGCCTAACCTCCACATCCATCATAGCCGGAGGATTAATCGGAGTTTGATTAGCTTGAGGAGTGTGATTCTCTTGAGGAGATTCTTCATTGACATTGTCACCCTCCATTCTCCTTGTGTTAGCCCTTCGTGTATTTATATCATGAAGACACAATAGAAAGGTTAGGAGAGGGACTTTATAGAGTTAAACTCTATGGCACGACTTAAGAATAATGAAAGAAGTGTAGTTTTCTAACATCTTATAGCCTCTTATTCATAAATGTGGCGCACTTTACACTATGAACAAGACTCTACTAGACGTGGCTTATGAGACATCAGCATAGAATCATTCTAAACCTTGTGCTCTAATACCAAGTTTATCGCGACCCAGGGGTACCTCCTGCATGTAACAAGGCACATAATACCCTTAAAGGCATCATGTAAGCCACTTAGCAAATTATAATGTAAAGCATTAGAACAATAAGAGTAAAACACATTTAAAATCTTAAAAAGTTTTTCATAAAAGTAAAGCGGAAGTTTAGACTTGTCTCAATATAATCATCTATTACAATACTTGAAACAAATAGGGACATAGCCCATACAATTTAGTCCAAAAATGGAATACAAGGAAAGAAACTACTAAATGAAAACATCCATCCTGGAATCATGAGGACTCACCAACAAGCTAGGAGAAATGATCAAATCCAAGCTTTAGCCACATTGAGGACCACCTTGAGAACCGGGCCCTACACTTGGGGAAAATGTAGGAAATATGA
The DNA here is from genome assembly GCA_029582685.1 of Solanum piurae. NCBI lineage: Eukaryota > Viridiplantae > Streptophyta > Magnoliopsida > Solanales > Solanaceae > Solanum > Solanum piurae. The sequence continues at coordinate 13,452 of JAJOOO010024793.1, forward strand.
ATTAGTACAAGAATGCACTAAGTATGATAGTCATGCATAAAAATCATCAAAATATGCTAAAAGGGACATTTTAGTTGAATGCATGCAATTTACTAAGTTAAAGCATCATTTTGAAGACAATGGAAAAGCATAAGTCATAGCATATTTATTACATAGATCATCATAGCATAAGAGAACCATACCATAGGTACCCTCAAATCCTACTTGTGCAATGCATGAATAAGATCTCATAATCCCACCCATACTAAGTAAAGCTTCTTGAGTAACTATAGATCATAACTCATATTCTTGTTCATACTATCATAGAGGGATAAGCCTTAACCGACATAGATCATGTGAGCTTAACATGGAATCCGGTGTCTACCCCACACCAAAAAGGGGTTGTCCTACTTGCCTAAGGTAGAACCATACTCTTATCTTAGGTGGATCCACTAGATAAAGACCTATGAGGGCACATAGTTTACGGGATAAGGTGATTGCTACTAGAAAACCCGGCCTCTACTATCGTGAAGGCTTCCATCCCAAGAGATTGCTCCTAGAAACCCGGCCTCTACTATCGTGAGGGCTTCCATCTCATTTCACTATCCACTCGGTGCTAAGCATTAATTCCTACGGAGTTCATATTAAGTATTGACTTAAGTTCATACTCACGGAAGAATGTCTTGACACTCAATCCAACATAACTCCTACTAAAGCTTATAGATTCAATAGGTGATAATAGCCTTTAAACCTTAGAATCATCATATTGTGAGAAAACCTTTCACATCATATCATATTCATACATAGGTGTATGTATGAGGATAACCTTTCAACAACACAACAACTAAATCATAATCATAATCACTTTCCTCTCAAAGTGTTCTTAAAACATGTACGTAAATCCCACAATCATGCATAATTCTCATACTTTACCCTTCAAGAGCCAAGGGTCACATTCAATCAACACATCTAGAATTAGTACAGTAGACATGGATAATAACATAATTCAAGTAACCCAACTATCACAACCATAATCTCATAACATTCTTCTATAATCAACAAACCCACATTCACAAGATCATAATTGAGTTGTCACGACCCAGGAGTACCCCCAAGACGTAACGCGGCATACTTGACCCCGAAGGGGTCTCATACAAGCCTCTAACATCATCATTACATAAGACATAGAAATAATGCAGAAAAATTTAAAACTTTTACAATAGAAGTCAAACTTCATTTTCATAATCAAAAATCATAAGAATCTAGACTTTGTCTCATTTACCATCTAAAACATAGGAATACAAAGTTTGGGACTTAGTACACTACATCAATAAAAGTCTCAAGATGAGAAGTACAATAGAAACTAAGAAATGGATAATCCGTCCTCAAACTTGAGGACTCACCACAACTTGGAGATAAGCAATCCAAGTCTTCTTCAAGAAAAGAAAGTGTATGTCACCTAGCCGAAACCTACACTTATAAAAATGTAGAGGAAGAAGGGATTAGCACAAATATGTACTAAGTATGGAAACATGCATAAAATCCTTTAAATATGATAAAAAGGACATTTTAGTTGCAAAGTATGCATTTATCAAGTTTGGAAACCAACATGCATTTTCAATGTAAAAGACAAGCTATAATCACATTTATACTCACAACATAGTAACATCAATACCTTAGCAACCCCTAAGGAACACTTGTACAATGTATGGTTGGCATCCCATAATACCAACCTTACTAAGTACTCTTTTGAAGCTACCTTAGTCATACATATCATCTTTAGACCTCATCAAAATTAATAGCCATAAATAAGGAAATAGTCATGTACATTACTTGAATTATAAGGAAATTCATTCGTAACAACTCTCTATTCAACATATAAATACATTCAAATCACATCATAATATAAAGGAACCATCCCATGACATCCTACTAAGTCTACTTGTGCAATGTGGAAGTGAAGTCCTATACCCCCACTCCTACTAAGTAAAACTCACCAAGAAGTCATAGTATAGTTTATGTCTCATTCATTATCTTTATTATATAGGAAAAAGTAGACATAACCGACATAGACCATGTGAGCTACATGGAATCTGGTGTCGTGTAACCTCACACCGAAAGAAGGTGTCCTACTTGCCTAAGGTAGAACTAAATGTATAGCTATAAGTTGGATCCACTAGCTAAACACCTATATGGGCACATAGTTATGGGATAGGGAGATTGCTTCTAGAAACCCAACATATTGCATTGGAGGAGGAGCTTCCATCTCATGAGTTTACTTTAGATGACCCAACATATTGCATTAGTGAAGGGTCATTTTCCTCATTTTTCATATCCCCTCAGTACTAAGCATTATTTCCCAAATTATACATAATTAGTCTTGAATTGTATTTACATGTGTAAAGGAGTGCTCTACCCTTCATTCAATTCAACTCATAAAATAGCTCATAGATTCAATAAAGTGAGAACTGACTTTCAACCTTAGAATCATCATTAACATGTGAGTAAGTCTTCCACATTATTGTGCATAGTGTTTTCATTATAATAGACTTTCAATCAACACAACAACATTATCATCATCCTAGACAATTCATACATAATCAAGTGTAAGGGTAAGGTAAGAATGGCCTTTCAACAATACCTCAATTTACACAATAGTCATAGGATCTTCACTTTCTAAGTGAATCATGAGTCCATACACAACATTCATCAACATGTATAAGCCCTAGAAATTTACCCCCTCTCAAGGGTTATGAATTATGTCTCACAATTACACCTAAATATACTACAATAGGTGTGAATAAAACAAGATTCAATAACTAGATTAACATAGATATAATTCATAGTAATCATATTGCATCAATACACCCATCACAATTCATGAAATTGGAGTCATTGCGGTGTTCATGGGTTCATAGGGAATTTTACAATAAAAATCATCATTTAACATCAAATCATCCATAATATAATGCAATTAACATAATAAAATCGTTTTTAGGAAGAAGCCATGGCTAGAATTGAAACCCTAGTTTTTGAACAAGTTACCAATTTTTGAAACTAGAGTTTGAAGGGCTTCATGGAGAAAAGTGTTCCGATAATCAAGGTTCCCATACCTTATTTGATGTTTTCCCACGAAATTGGAGTGAAAATCTTGGAGCTTGAACCCTAATCTTGACCTTCTTCTTTGTTCTTCAATGGAGTTTAGAGAGAGAATATTTTTGGGAGGAAAGTTGGTTGAGTTTTGAGTTTGTGAGTTGTGAGGTGTTAAAAGAGTTTGTTAATAGTTAATATATAATTATATATGCCTAAATAACTAATTTAAACCACCCTTAACCCTTAATAATTAATTTAGGAATTAATGAAATGTTTGCACCTTTGGCCGATTTAAGGTAGCTTCCCAGGCCCCCATCCACGGGGTGTGGATGGAACCACGGACCGTACTGGTCACTCGTGGTTTGGGGATGGGGCTTGTCATCTTGTCCAGCCTTCAGACCTCACCCACGAGACCCTTCCATGGGGCATGAGTTGGTACACGGACCATACTACACGCTCGTGGAATGGACTGGAACATGGAAGTTTTTGGGGTGGTTTGGGGAGACTAAGTCTTGAACCACGCCTCCTAACCATGGAGCGTGGTTCCACCCATGGCTCGTGGTTGCCCAAACGTGGTTCATGTTGTATTTTATAGCTTTTTAGACCTTCCATTAGGTCCTTCTCAAGGACCCTTTGGGGGTCCTAAGGGGTCGTGCCTTGACGTTTAGGCACTAAAACCCTAGTACTAAGTTAGGGAAGTTATTTTAGGACTCTAACCTTACGTTTTAACTTCATTAAGCCATTAGACTACATGTTAGGCTCTAGCTTAGGTCATTAGATTTTCAGGGTGTTACATTATCTCCCTCTTGGGAACATTCGTCCCCGAATGATGACCAAACACAAAACTAAGTTAGAAACTATAGATTAGCAGCCCATCATCCATGAAGCATCAAAATATGCAAAACTCACAAATGCAACAATCACTTTATGCACTTTTCAAAAGGAGGAAACTTCAACTCCATTTCTCAACATGGCCAACGCAATACAATGAAGTAGGAACTACATCTACCATCCCAATATGCATGAAACTCATCAATTCACATCAACATGGGAGGAACTAACTTCTCCATCTCAAGTAAGCTCAACACAACAATATAGAGCCAATAAGCCATTCATCAAAACATAACTAAGCATGTTTATCAATTTACCTCATGAAGTCAAAAATGCAATTATTATACTAAAGTGCAAATCAACATGAGGAATATATAAATCATGAAAACTCAATATATGCTAAACATGAATTCTCACAAGGACATTCACAATATAAGGAAATCATGGATAATTCATACAATACACATGACTCCCAAACACTTACAACTCAAGAGAAATTACTTATCTCAAGTTTAGATAGGAGTAGAAGGAAAAATATGAGGGTAACGGGACTTCATATTGGCCTCGTCCTCCCAAGTAGCACCCTCAACTAAGTGATTCCTCCATAAAACCTTAACGAAGGCTACTTCCTTATTTCTCAACCTCTTCACTTGCCGGTCTAAGATCACAACCGGGACCTCTTCATAAGAAAGGTTTTCATCAACTCCTAAACCCTATAAAGGAATGATGGTTACCGGATCACCAATACACTTATTGAGCATGGAAATATGAAACACCGGGTGAACCGGGGTAAACTCATTTGGCAAGTCTAATTCATATACAACTTTCCCAACACGTTTCAAGATTTGGTATGGGCCCACATACCGGGGACTAAGCTTCCCCTTTTAACCAAATCTCATCACACCTTTCATAGGTGAGATTTTCAAGTAGACCCAATCACCAACCTCAAATTCAATATCCCTCCTTCTAACATCGGTATAAGATTTTTGCCGACTTTGGGCCGTTTTCAACCTCTCTCTTATGAGTCAAACTTTGTCAATGACATCATAAACTAGTTTGGGACCAATTAGAGAAAACTCAACTACTTCAAACCAACCAGCCGGATATCTACACCTCCTACCATATAGTGCTTCAAATGGAGCCTTGGCAATGCTTGAGTGGTAACTATTGTTGTAGGCAAATTCTATCAATGGGAGATGATCATCCCAATTACCCTTGAAATCAATCACACATGCCCTCAACATGTCTTTTAAGGTTTGAATGGTGCATTCCGCTTGGCCATCTATTTTAGGGTGGAAAGCGGTACTAAGTTTAACATTGGTACCAAGCCCTTGTTGGAACGCCTTCCAAAAATGTGAAGTAAATTGAGCACCCCGGTCCGAAATGATAGACAAAGGAACTCCATGTAACTTCACTACCTCCTTGATGTACAACTTGGCATAGTCTTCCGCCGAAAAAGTAACCTTAACGGGAATGAAGTGAGCTAATTTAGTCATCCTATCAACAATGACCCAAATAGAATCATGTTGCCTTCGAGTACGAAGCATACCCGCCACAAAGTTCATATTCACCTCCTTCCACTTCCAAGTGGAAATATTTATATCTTGCAATGAACCTCTCGTTTTAGGTGTTCGGCCTTAACTTTTTGACGATTCATATATTTGGCCACAAAACCCGCTATATCCTTTTTCATGCCATTCCACTAATAGACTTCCCGTAGATCACGGTACATCTTGATGGCTCCCGGATGAATAGAATATCGCGAACCATGAGCCGCTTCTAAAAAAATTCTCTCAAACCATCAACATCTGAAACACATAATCTACCTTGGTACCTAAGCACCCCATCTCCCCCTTGGGAGAAAGCCTCAACGGAGTTGTTGACAACCGATTCTTTCAACTCCATCAATATAGGGTCAAGGTGTTGTTTAGACTTTACGTCAACCATAAAGGACGATTCGAAACTATGATGGACCATGAATCCACCCTTGGTGGAATCCACTAGTTGGACACCTAACCGGGCCAACCTATGCACATCACAAACCAATTCCTTCTTCTCATCTTCTATATGAGCCACACTATCCATGGACAATCTACTTAGGGCATCCGTAACTACATTGGCTTTGCTGGGGTGGTAAAGGACACTTATATCATAATCCTTTAGAAATTCTAACCACCTTATTTGTCGGAGATTCAATTCTTTTTGACTAAACACATATTGAAGACTCTTGTGGTCGGTGAAAACATCTACATGAACCCCATAAAGGTAGTGTATCCAAATTTTCAAGGCAAATACCACCGCCGCTAATTTGAGATCATGAGTTGGATAATTCTTTTCATGTATCTTGAGTTACCTCGAAGCATAGGCAATCATTTTACCACGTTGCATAAGGACACATCCCAAACCCACTCGATAAGCGTCACAATATACCACAAACCCATCGGTACCCTCCAGTAAGGTCAACACCGGAGCAGACATAAGTCTATCTTTCAATTCTTGGAAGCTTTTCTCACAAGCCTCCAACCACACAAACTTTGCTTTCTTTTGAGTTAAAGTCGTTAATGGAGAAGCAATAGAGGAGAAACCCTCAACAAACCTCCTATATTAATCGGCCAAACCCAAAAAGCTTCTAATATCGGTAGGAGCTAGAGGTCTAGGCCAACTCTTGACCGCATCCATCCTTTTAGGATCAACATCAATACCCATGCCCGACACAATAGGACCAAGGAAGGCAACCGGCCTTAGCCAAAACTCGCACTTACTATACTTAGCATACAATTGGTGGTCCTTAAGGAATTACAATACTATCCTCATATGATCCTTATGTTCACCCTCACTCCTCAAATAGATCAAAATATCATCAATAAAGACGATTACAAACGAACCAAGATATTGTCTAAACACCATATTCATTAGGTCCATGAATGTCGCTGGGGAATTTGTCAACCCAAAAGACATAACCACAAATTCATAGTGACCGTATCGGGTCCTAAAGGCCGTCTTAGGAATGTCACAACCTCTTACCCTTAGTTGATGGTAACCCAAACGAAGATCTATTTTGGAGAAAAAGGTAGCCCCTTGGAGTTGATCAAATAAATCGTCAATCCTAGGAAGTGGATATTTATTCTTTATAGTGACCTTGTTCAATTGGCGGTAATCAATACATATCCTAAAAGACCCATCTTTCTTTTGCACAAACAATACCGGTGCACCCCATGGAGATATGCTTGGTCGTATAAAACCCTTGTCTAGCAAATCCTTGAGTTTTGCCTTTAATTCTTTCAATTCAGTCGAAGCCATCCGGTAAGGGGGAATGGATATAGGTTGTGTATCCGGCTAAAGATCAATGCCGAAGTCTATTCCCCATTCAGGATGAATACTGGGGAAGACTTCCGGATACTCACTCACTATGGAGACCGACTCCAAAGAAAGAGTCTCGGACTCAATGTCCATAACCCTAACAATGTGATACATGCATCCCTTTGAGATCGTTTTTCTAGTTTTTAGACATGAAACGAAATTGACCTCCAGGAATAAAATTCCCCCCTTTCCGCTCTAAATTGGCTCTTTTGGAAATTGAAATTTGACCACCCAAGTCCTATTATCTATTGAAGCATAGCATGCGTGCAACCAATTCATGCCCAAAATTACATCAAAATCAAGCATGTCTAATTCTACCAAATCAACCAAAGTGACTTTATAAGACAAAGAAATAGGGTAACTCATATATACTCTTTTAGCTACAACCGAGTCACCAACTAGGTAGAAACCAAAAAAGGCTCTATTAGGGTTTCAGGGAGTACATCAAATTTCATAGCCACAAAGGGTGTAACAAAACATAAAGTGGCACCGGGGTTTAATAATGCATAAACATCAATAGAAAAGACTTGCAACGAACCTGTTACAACATCTAAGGAGCTCTCTTGGTCACCTCTTGATTGAAGAGAATAGAAGATATTCTTCTTAGGAGCATCGGAATTGGAACCACTAGGAGGAGCCTGATTGCCCTCTCTTTCCTTGGCCGTACGGGTTGGACAATCTTTCAATTGATTCCCACTTTTTCCACATCCATAGCACACACCCATACCGGCAAGACATTTTCCCTCATGCTTCTTACCACACTTGGCACATGTAGGCCTCTCCATGGAAGGTCCACTCCTATTGCCTATGTAATACCCCGTATCCTAGATTGACAAAAAATCCAGACTTTGAGAAGTTGCAGGTGCAACCCACGGTTGCCATCCACGGACCGTAGGTCAGACCACGGTCCGTGATGGTGGTCTGTGATTCACCACTGCAGCCTCTCCCAAAATCCAACTCAGAAAATCGGCTAAGTTTGGACCCACGGACAGATCAACGGTCCGTAGGTCAGACCACGGTCCGTAGGTCAGACCACGGTCCGTGGTCTGTGTTCGTGGATCAAGACTCTCTTACCCAACCTCTGACATGAACTACGTTTGACCAGCACAGACCTTCGTTCGATCCACTGTCCGTAGGTCTGATCGTAGGTAAGGGTCAGCTGCCTGTTAGATGAAAATTGTGATTGGGTCAATTTCAAATAGTCATAACTATTATCACAAACGTAATTATGTGTCCCATGACCTATTATATAATAGATAATTGAATCTTCTTTCCAACGCCGTCGAGTTTGCTAAAATTTGACCTTCGAGTGAAAAGTTATGCTCGTTTTAGTGAAGCCCTATTGGGCAGACCCGATCGACGGACCATCGATTGAATGACGGCCCGTCAGTCCCGTCCGTCGATCACTCCGACAGCAATTAAGTTAGGGGTCTTTTGGTCTTTTCCTATTTCATTTAACCCCTAAGATACGTCGTTTAGACCCTAAATTATGAGGTTTTAGTCAGTTTAAGCCTAGAAACATAACTAGAACTTACCTAAGTCAAATCATTAATCAAACTT